>JAANDH010000886.1:0-118772 GCA_011799765.1 Nymphaea thermarum
ATTGTTTAGTTAGTGGGACACCAAAAAATAAAAACTGTGAGTAGATTAATTTTGTTCCGTATCTCGATCACATTCATTTTTACTTTCACAGTCGTTTCAAGGTAATTAATTAGCAACAATGGCACGTCAACCATAGACGGTTGCCCAAGCACGGTATCTTCTTCTTCCCCCTCCTTCGAGTGGTTGTAGTCGCTTTCGTTTTCGAGTGATTGGCCCCTTGCACGCTGTCTGATGCACATCGAGAAGGCCACAGAGTACCTCGAGGTTTTGGGTGGTAGCTCCTGATCGTGGCTGGCCTTAGCTGGGCCAAGGGGGGTCGTGGTTCGAAATGCAGTCCAAGGTATTCCATGCCATTGTTCCTCAATCTTAGGTCAAGTACTGGATCCCCCTCCGTGAACCATTTTGTAACATTTGATGTGTAGTTAAATTTGGTGTGTGGAGGTCAATATAGATTTCACTTGTATGTCATATGAAAGAGGCAAATAGACGTTGAATGAACTTCGTTGCAAAAGGCATTGGTACTTTCCCACATATATATCTACCCACTTATTTTGTGGTTAATCTGTTAACTCCTTATGCTTGTAAATGGCTTGGAAATGGTCGAATACTAATCGCTTGCATCCACTTTATTTTCAAGAAAATTAACTCAGATATACTAGTAACAGCCGTAGCTTTATCGTAGCACCTGCATGGGGTGAGCTAAGTCAATTTTTGTTAAGTTGGATGATAATTGGTTCAATGATAAAATCGGATGCCTAGACAATTAGATTTCATAATTGACACAGTTATGTAACCTTTATCCAGCTCATACAAATTTTGTGAAGTTTGCTTTGACTTCTTGGCATGGAAGACGATATTGAATAACACAATTTTTTAACTGCAGAGCAATAGGAGAGAATGAGCCTCTGCACAACAAAAATTTGTACTTATGGTCTGAACAATTGATTATGTGTGGTCCGAATTGGATAACTTAGACAATTTTATGAATTTTTTTTATTTTATATGGAGCACACCACCTCAAGTCTGGTGTGAGATCCCTCAATGCCATTTCACGGCTTTCAAGGTTCAAGCACGTGTTTGGCTTTTGAAAAAGCCAAGCTGCAACACTGAGATCTAAACCAGCGATAACGATTGGCATCCATCACCCACTAACCCAAACAAATGGCGTTAAACCCGTATAGGCAATTTATGACGTTGCTCCAAATGCAGAAATATTAAAATGAATACACTATGTTATCTTCTAGAGCCTTGCATGGTGTACAGTAATCGGAGAAGGGGTGGGCTTCAGTATAGATATAGTCCAATAGGAGAAAAGAAATAAAAGAAAGTGATACGTTTGCCTCATAGATAGATGTTATACAAAACTGTGTCCTGTATTGGAAGCCGGAGCCAAGGAATCCCATCTCTGGTACCGACCGTCGAGGCGACCGCACTTGGCAAGTTCGGATATGTGATGGCAGCCAAAAGCAAGCCTCTGGCCACGTGGAAGGGTGTCCATTACCAACGAACGCCAGAGCAAAGAAGCTCTGAGGCAGACGGCCATGGGAGACGTGCGGAAGGCTCGTGCAACCTTATTCGTTTCTGTGAGTACCGCTGCTGATGCAAACATGTGGCAGAATTCCGTTCCCCAACAAGTATGGTCGGGGCACCTGGAAGATGGGTTTAATATGAGCACTTCTTTATGTTTTGATGTTACAAGTTCGTTTACGAAAAAAAATTAAGATCACCAAAGTTATCAAAAATTACTAAATGCAGTCACGGTTTCTCTCCTACCACCGTTTGGCAGTTTTAGACCCTCGGACGAAAGAAAAGAAAGGAAAAGTTTAGCTCTCGGCCGGCCGATGGGATTAATCTTCCAACTCACCCGGAAATGTGACCTACACATCAGAACGAAGCCCATTGACGATTTAAGGACCAATTCAGGACCCCATATTTTATGTGAATGAAACGATACAATACGGCGAAATCTTGGAACAGAAAAACAGTATCACCACCCACGACAGGAAGAAGCAGCCGAAAAGATTGCGGTCTCCAATTTCCATGTCTCCGCCCGGCAATAAAATCTGAAAAGCTAGAATCGTTTTCCCAGCACTGCAGAATCCAAATTATAGGTGCAAGAAATTTCTGCTTTTATGATTCTCTGAAGACAAGGTCGATCAGAAAATCCTTGGAAACAAGACCAAGACGCCAGAACAAAATCCCATATAATGAAAACCAAGCAAATCTGAAGAGCAAGAAAAACAACAAATGATGGAATTGCTACACAATGACAAATTTCCATCTACAAATTTCCCAACCTTCTAACCAATCTCTAGAGCACATCCGTGCAGCAGCAAGTTGTGGTTCTACAAAATTTTTGCTCACTGGACAACCGATATCATGATAAATTACAATCTGATTCACAATCAACATTCCCTTGATTATGAGGACTAATAAGCTGATTTCGTAGACTGCAAAAGAATCAGACTAAAGCGAAAGGCAGTGGCTGGAAAAAGGTAATGAGTGATGCTTAAGAGGAACACATACAGAAGTTGGATTAAAACCGGGCTTTTCTTTTGCGACCAGAATATCTAGTGTCTGGAGGCACAGTATGTCCTTTTCGTCTCATCTGCTCTTTCTTCTTCAACAGCCACTCACGTCCTTTTCCTTTCTTCGTTATTTTCTGTTTCTTCCGTGGTCTACGTCTCCCAGCAACATTAACCTATAACCCAAAAAATGGCAGAAACATTGCCTTTTATGGCACAATCTAGGCATAAAAATCCAAGAACTAACTGAATCAACTCAAAAGCATGTGATACACAACAATTCATACACAATGAAAATTCTCCCCACAAAGAATCTGGGTCTCCATAACAAGCATCGACCAATGAGTATTCTATGTTAAACTATTAAAAACTTGAAGTTTTAATTGATTTTCTCGATGATATGCTCTTAAGTGTATGAACGACGGACAAAAAGTGTATCAGACTCAAGGATCCCAAACTAGTTATTCATTTCAAACTGTTATTCGTTTGGGGTGGGATCTAGAGAAACTCAGATGACATGAAAACTTCCCAGGTTTACCATATACGGTTTAAGGATTACTAAAGGGATAGGAAAGGAGAGAAGGAACACAAGGTTGTCAGGGGAAAAAAAATGTGTCGTTGCAGAAGCATTTATAAAGAAACACAGCTTGAAAACTACCAAGTACAAGTACAGACTATATGAAAAGACTATTCTTCTATACAAATAGACAAAATCAGCAAATATGAACGCTAAGCACATCAGAAGATAAATCGATTCCATTTCCAGGTTGAATGTAAATACATGATTCTCAGATAGCAGACTTTCCACAAAGATTGATTCCATTTCAGGCAGAAAAATCTCTTGGTGAAACCTGGGTCCAAAAAACTTTTTACATTTCAATTCTCAGCTTTCAAGATGAAAGTACAAACTAGTGATATACTCAATTTATGCAATCCCATTTTAAAGGTGGTTACCAAATCAAAGTGACATTCAAAAGTTGTACCTACTGCAACCAAAAATGTGCCCCTAATGTCCCTGTACCAAGTGAACCATTGAGTAGGGGTACAGTTCTTTATGCAAATAAAAAGGACTCTGGTTTTTAATTGCTTTATACTGGTAAACTTAATTTTATATTTTAAGTTCATTTTTAATCTTTATGTTCTGAAGCGCCTAGTCCCACCCAAACCCTGTGGTCCCAATCTAAGCCATTTTAAGGGACCGCAGAGTGAGATCCATCCCATTAGTTGTGAACCCATATGGGCTAGTAACTTAAAGTCTTTAACCATTCCTGAACAAGAATGAAGGTGTGCAAAGTTTTGGGTCCATTCCTGACAATCGACTATAAGTGGATCTGGCTATGGCCTGAACAGATTAATACACCCTCAAGGCCCCACCATTTCCCGTGCTACATGCATACCCAAGTCAAATTTCGTTGGAACTGGATGTAGGCTTATAATCACTCAAAAATGGACCCACAAGACAACAGAACCAGTCCCAGTTATACGCCTACATGTGACTGCTAAGGCCTGAAATAGGTTGATGCCAAACCCCTTAACCCTGATGATCCCGTAATTTCCAGCTATATATACATCCAAATCAAAACTGGTTGGATCTAGATGTAGTCATGTAATAACCAAAAATGGCTGTAGAACCCGTAAGAACCAGTCCCAGTTGTACATTTACTTATGACTGCTATGGCCTGAACAAGTTGAAACCAAGCTCCTTAATGTGATGATCCTATAATTTCCAGATACATGACTACCCAAGTCAAATTTGGTTGGATCGGAATGTAGCTTGTAATCACCAAAAAAGGACCAAGAACCAGTTCAGTAATCCACCTACTTACAATTTATCAAACACCATTTAGTAAAGCTTTTTAATCACAATAATAGACACATAGATGCGCAAATAAGTACAATAGGAAAATATTAGTAAGTCTGCCCCTTACAGTTCCATCATCTTCGTCACTGCTACCCTCCTCACTGCAACTCTCTCCATGTTCTCCTTTGGCCTTTGGAAGAGTTGTAGTTATAGATGGTGGACCACAAATTAGACAGAGGAAGTATTTCTTGGCACGAGTACTGTATAAACAACAATAATCATTTAAGAATAGGACATTTTTCACCAAAAAGTGATAATGATACAAACAAACAACAGGTGAAATAAGATAAAAAGTTTAGATCACTGGGAATATAACTGCAAGCAACAGATGGAGCAAATAATTAAAATTCTAAAAGCCACTTATACTCAGTCTTAACGGAATGCTAGCATAGAAATTAAAGATAAGATCCTCCATATGAAAATATCCCCCCAAAAAAATCTCTTATTGCAATTACATGAAAAGTTTACTAAAATAGTACCTCATGTTCACATCCCCACCTCCCCAAAAATGCAGTCAAAAGCACTACATGATGGACCTTCAAAATGGACTAGGTGAAGCAAAAGAAAAAAAATCCGAAATCATGAATTTTGAATTAATTTTCTTATGAACATAACAAACAACCAAAATACATAATAGAATGTTAAAAGAAACCCCAAAAAATTAGAACTTATAAAACAATTTTTTTTGCACAACCTCAGAAAAACGTGATACTTTCATTTCGGCATCAATTTTGTTTTTCCCTAATTTTCCCATTTTGGATGTCATATTTTGAAATAAAAATTTGTTAATATCTATGACAGTGCAATACATACATACATACATATATATATATATAGTAAAACAGCAAACCAATATATAACAACATTAACAAAATATATAGAACATAACAATATATAAACAGTAAAAGAGAGAAAGAGGCTAAAGAAGAAATAGAAAGGAAAGAAGAAAGGTGCGATCAAAAAATGAATGTAAAGAAAAAGCAAAATAAAAAAAAGGGGCAGAAAAATCTTTTTTTAAGACATTTTTCTCATTTAGCACCTAAATGACCAGCCTAGGTGCTTGGCTGGATAAAACAAGTTTTTTATCAAACACCATTTTGCAAAAAATTCAAGTCCCAGAGAATCAGAAACAGAATAACAAGTTCCAGCAGTCATTTCTACTATTGTAACTATGAAGAAATAAGAAACATGGTGCAACCATCTACTCTATCTCCATATTGCAAATCTCATATCCAATAAAGACGTAAAATTGGAGAAAAAGGAGAAAAAGAGTGACATTGATAGTCAGCTGTCATTTCTCTTCCTGAAGCTTAATAACAAAATCTGTTTGCATGTCTACACTACATGTATTTCAACTAGACCTGCTAACAAAACATGAAACCAGCACAAACAAAATCAAGGAAAAGATTTACTTCTCCGAAGTGGACAATAACAGGAATGCTAAAAAAACAAATTATTAAATGCAAAATCAACATACCAGAAATAAAGTAATAAATTTTGCCAACCTCCAAGCAAAGCTTCTAAACACACTTAATTTTGGATAATCTACTTCACTAAGGAGATAAATGCACGTGCATGCAACTCTTCAACATGTAGGCACAAACACCTACCTGTGTGGATAATCAACGACAAGACCACCTGCGAAGCCTGCAGCCATTGCAGCAGTAGTGATCATCTCAAGTTGAGCCTGGTTTTCAGGATACAGTTGTAATGCTGCTCTTGCTCCCCGAGTAAGGCATCTATACAATGAACTGAAAAATGCCCTGCAAAAATTCAAGGAAGTGCAGAAAATATGATCCATTCATTCCTTAAAGGAAATTCTGAATGTGATGAACAAGTGATCATTGTAGAGGCTCACTTCAGTCTCAATCTTGGGTTGTTTACTGTTTTGTCAGCATTGCATAGCCACTGCTCCAATCACAACAAATATAGGCAAAGTTAAATGGATGGCATTGGACATATGATGATATGAAAGGTGAAGTAAAGTGTGCAAAATTTATATGTAAATACCTACATGTTTTAAAATTTTAAGTAAAAGGGATAGACAGCAGTTTACAAGAGTAGACGCAAAAGAAAATTGCCCATAAATACCAAAACAGCTACAAGCCAAAAGTGAAAAGTTGAGCTTATGATATCAATGATCATGAGAACTTGGGAAAAAAATTCAAATGATATATAAAATTATGAGAAAGCAGAAAGATGACATTGATTGAAGTTTTGCCAAAGAACACAAAAGCTTAGGAAAAAGCATTCAAAGGATATAAAATCATAAGAGAGAAAAAAAAAGGTGGGAAGAGACAGTGGAATGGAATGAGAATATCTTTCCACTAACCTATTCACAGCAAGGTATGGATGTTTGATGGCTATCTATAGGAATGGAAGTTTACAATGTGTACTTCATAGTTCAAACATGCCTGACTGCAGGATTCTATATATAACAAACTCAAATAAAGTTATTTCTTCACAAAATAAAGGAACCATAATGAGCAAATTGAATTCAGAAACTCCAGATAACGAATTATATCATCTCCTAAGTTCCTAATTATGGCCAAATTAGATATGAAAAAATTTCCGACAAGAAGATTAGCTGGCATATGCACTGTTCTTTTACCCAACAGCTTCTCATAGTACCAAGCTCAAATGTTGTTCATAGTGCAAAGATGGGACATGATAAAAGATCAGTACTTGAAATTGATTACTCAAACCATTCAGTAAATAAGCTTTACCTGAATCGCAGAGATACTAATGGCACCGTCAATGACTCCATGCCGCAGACCCAAACCCTGGCAAAAGAACACAAACTTAGACACATTATAATATGCATGTTTTTTGGTAAACCTAAACTGCCATGCTATTACCATTCCAAGCAGCCAAGTGAATATCATTAGAGGTGATACCGTGATACTGCTATAGGTTAACGCATTTTTGTGAAAGAAGGGAGTTCGCTTACTTTTCCAGTTTCCTCTTTCTTGAAAGAAAGAAGAATGCAGTTAGGCAAGGGAATAATAATGTGTTTACTAACACAAGCACATAGAAAACTGCCTTAGCAGAAGGTCCAGTTTGAATTCTAATAAAAAATGAAGGGCTGGGAAATGCAGGATTCCCTAGAATACCATAACAAAGATAAAATATCAATAAACTTTTAAACATGTGATGAAATGACTAAACTATACAGGTTTCAAGATTGACTTTCAGGTCATGACATGATCCAGTCGCTCATAAACTACTACTAACTAAATGTTCCAACTACAGTTAGCATTATAGCACACATGGTCAGGATAATTTGAACAAATAATGCTAAATTGTCATGGCATTTGCATGCCAACAGATAGGACTGACTGAGCACATGGTTTCCCCAGTCTATTCTTGCTAGGGAGATCATGGTCCTAGGACAAAATCCAGATCCAAGAAAGCAAATGAAGAGAACTGATGCAACTCTCATCAAGCAAGGACATTGATGGCTTGATTAAACAGAATACTTGAATGCAGCTGCTGAACAGGTCCAAGTCCAGCTGACCTATCCCTTACCATAGAACGACCAGAACACCTGATATGACCGTTGCTCTACTGACGCCAAGTACAAAGGAAACAAAATTACATAGCATTGTGCTCCTAGGGATGAAAGAACAAGTATACGAACTATGAGTATGGACAAACTAATTTGAAAATTAACTCACAGAAGCCTTAAATTGACATAATAGATTATATTGCATTAAAAAGGTTTTCTAATCTAAAAAATCAAAAAATAATTTCTTCTTTCAAAATTTTAAAAATTCATGGCAACAAGAAATCTTCAAAAATTTTATCATCTTGCAATCATAGCCACAAATATTGTTCTCGGGTTTATATCAGTGACTTTTTTCTCGAGTATTTATCAGCAAAAATGTTTTTTCTAGGAAAATGTCAGAATTTTTTAAAAAAAATCAAAATATTAGGCAAAAAAAAAAAACTAATAAGAAGACAAAAAAAATATCTTGTTAAAATGACAAAAATGATGAAGTAATAAGCATCATGCTGCATCTAGGAGGTCACGTTAAATACATAAAAGAAGAGGAAATAAAACAATGAAACAAAAGTTTTAAAAAATGATAACATAAAAATGAAAAAAAATAAATGAAAGAATTGTGATAAAAAGTAAAAACACGATAAATTGATGTTTAAGGTTTTTTTTTTCAAAACATCATGTATTTTCCTATTTTCATTTTTTTTTCTATTTTTCATTACTATCGCGATATTTGGAAACATCACAATATCCGTGGCTATACTTACAAGTCATATCTGCACCACATGCAATTTCCTTCGATTGACTTTATCATGACATTATATTGTTACCTCCAGAGTTTCGTTCAAGCAAGGAGATCATGATAGATATGAAACCTTAGACTTGCCACTGCACTTGGCATATCAAGAAACTCATTAAATAAGAATTCCAAGAGTAAAGAAAATAGACAAACAAAAACAGCATCTTCAAAAAATTGTTATAAACTTATAACTATTGTTCTCTGCTTTTTATCAACAAGGTCTTTTTTCGGGCACTAATTAGGAAATTTGCTTTTCTCAAGAACAACTTGAGAATTCAAAAAAATATTTAAGAAACAATTAAAATGTATATGGAATTTTGAATTTTTTCCTGACTTTCTAACAAAAAATTGATAAAATATAAATATTAAAATGTCAAAATAAGCATTAAAAAACAAAACATATACAAAAATTTTAAAAAAAAATGTGAAGAATGCAATATTTTCGTTGGCCCATTTTCTCAAAATATGACAAAAAAAATTGTTTGTCCTTATTTTCTCATTTCAATGCAAAGTTTTGAAAAAAATGGCAATATTTGTGACAATGCATTATTATTATGAAATGGTGAGAGACTTTCCCATTCTGGGGAAAAAAAAAACAAATTTGGTCGCATGTATTTTATACTTGGCTCACAGTGGTAAAATCAGGCCAAGTAAAGAATTCGAGTAAGCCTCAACTAGGCCTACCCATGTGAGACCATTTTAGGCTCTCCGACAGGCTGCACTTGCAACACCTATCCACTGCTTCGTGCTTCCTAAGCTGGCCGTGCAAAGCATTTATGTTGACATCCATTGCTTTCCTGAACAAATCCGGGGAAAAAAAAAAGGAAGAAACTAACAAGGCCATTTCACAAGATGCAGAGTAATTAGTACTTGCTTTCTGCTTTTCTTAACAATAAAAGACTAGGAATGAATAAATTTAGCTAACTTTACAATCCATGATTATTTTCACAATAGCAGGAGTAGAAAAATAATCTCGTTTTAGTTTTACAAGCCATCTTTCATGAGAGTCAGCTGGAAACATAAGCAAGTCTGGCCAATAGAAACCATCATCGTAATAGTAAGGTAACACAAACTAAAATAAAATGTTCTCTTAAAGTTATAGTTGGCGACTTGGCGCACCCGTAGTTAAGGCTGGAACTGGCTAAACACTGACTCACAAATCAGTGAGTTGGCACAGCGACTAGTTCAGGTGAGCTCATAATCTCATACAATGTGTTTTCTCTGTTGAGCACAGCTGTATCAGCAGGGAACTATACATATGGAACACAACTTCGTATTGGCAAGTATGTACATTATACATATATATGTATATATACACACACACATCAATTATAATCTCCAACTGTTTCAAGTATTATGGATGAAAAAAATCAAAAAGCAGTACTTAACATGCCAAATAAATATACACATAACACAACCAGATATGGAACAATGGAAATCAAGACTTACCTGACCAACATCTGATAGCAAAAGATCTCCCTCTGTTTCACGTTCGAGAGCAATATCTACCATAGTAAGAAAGGATCAGTGGTACAAACCAAATAAGTGAATATTGCACTAAACAACAGAACTGGAGAAAATCGACAAGATCATATACCAAGCATTGACTGTGATATATCCAGGCCAATCCAGTGGTGCCCACTCTCAGAAAGAGTCTCCCCACTAAGCCCTGACCCACACCCTACATATAACAGGATAGAACAGTCAGCTGCCTACACTTTTCAGAATGATACCTAACTTTCACAATTTCCTGATAAAAAATGTTGCAGAAAATAAAAGAAAAAGGGTTTGCAAAAGCTCACCAATGTCAAGCAAAATCTTAGGCACTCCATCGTCAGGCAATGCAAGAAGCTCCAAAGCTCTCTCAGAAAGTTTTGCCTGACATTGTTTTAACAAGGAGAAACAAAACAGACACAAAAATAGAGATTTAGCATTCCATCAGTCAGAACTAAAATTTATCCCAGAGTCCATTTGACAACAATTCAAGGAAAACAAGACAAACAAGTTAGTATATATAATGTGATCAGAAATGAGTAAGTCCAAAAATATCTTGAAAGTTGAAACACTAGAGAATCAAACAATTTCAAGCTTGTAATAGGTTGCACGACACAAAAACAAGGTCTCTAGATTAAGCTAGTTCTTGTTATCCAAAGCAGAGTGCTAATCAGATGGAGTATTGGCATAGTCTACTTCATATGCTTGGCCACACAGTTGCAAAACGTCCTGTACAAGCACCAAAACAACAAAAAATGATATTTCCAGACCACACCAAGTTGCATGTGAAGTCCGATTTCCAGTAACCCGTCCTTATGTACATGCATGAATAGACAGATATGCTCAGGTCCCCATTGTTTTGGGGAGAAGCAGTCTAATATAAATGAGCAAACCCTACTTTGACAACGTGAAACACCACAACAACCACATACTTTTGCATTGGTGTCACATTCACAGTATAACCACCAGCACCACATCCTTTTGCATTGGTCTCACATTAACAGTATGTATAACGAAAGCAAACAATGGACACATGTAGTCCCTGATGGTGTTCCACATAACCCATAAGATGACCTGATCTGAATTCCTTTATGACGAATCCAATGTCACTGTCTTTTTTTTTTCTTATAAATCTTTTTCTTCAGATTAATTTTGTTTGACGCCATTTTATTTATCTCTTTACACATTATTTCTCCCGTCATCCCCGTACCACTTGCCATTTTTTTTCCTTCCTTTCATCTTCCCACACTAATTAGCATCATCCCCGGTTGCAGAAAAATGCCTTAATGGCCTTCCTTCTCATTCTTGCTCCAGACGTTAGTAGTGTCTTGGAGAACTTATCAACACTAGTTCCGCTTCTATCTGCACTGGATGGACCTTGCTTCTGAATGATAGTAAGGCCATAAGACAAACCTGTCCAGATGTCTTCCAACCGAGGAAACATTCTTTTCTCGTCAAACTTCGCACAGTGTAAAAACAAGAACCATAAGGTTCACACTTTCAACGACATCATCCCAATATCCAATATAAACGCCACGGGACAAAAAAGAAAATCTAGAAGCATTAATGTCGCTAAAACATACTTTTCTGTTTGATTGAAAATATAATCTCCATATAGTCTACTAATATTAAATTGAAAAAAGAAAACAAGATCTCCACAATTCAACAGAACCAAGGAGAAACAAAAAGAAATAAAAATTTGTCAGATCTCCGTTCCTCATGCACATAATCGTGGATGACAACCATACAAACATAAACTAAAGCTGGAGTACAAGAATTCACAGGAAACCAAAACGAAAAATAAAGACGTTTCCGGAAGAGAATAAACCTGGATCTCGATTATTCGGGAAGACGTCGTATACTTCCGGGCTTCCGTGTCGTTGTAGAAGAACTCTGGTGGAGCCTGCAGCTCCGGGCGAGACGACATCCTTCCCCTAAGAAAACGAATACCTCACAACCCTAACCCTGTAGTCTAATCGAATAGTTCAGCAACCTTGAATCTCTGGAGAGCGCGATGGCCTCCTGAAACCCTAATTCCGGGATAACAAGTAGAGAGACGACTCGGACAGAGACTAGGGCTTTAGGTTGTTGCGCGCGAGCGGGAAGGCGCTCCAACGGGATTCTATAGATGCCTGCATAATTTTACAGAATAAGCGTGCAACTTAGTGTGTATTTTCTTCATGGGCCCTATACATTTGCTACTTTCAGGACAATCACTTAACCTTATTACTTTTGGTTTTCACTTCTCTTCCGTTTTCTTTTTTTCTTGTTCTTTTTTTGTATATTATAATGAACACTTCAAGACCAAAACTGGTTCATGTTTTACTTGGAAGAAGAAAATCAAACTGAATGAATGTAAGACTAGTTTGCAATGTTTTAGAAAGACGACACAATGTAAAAATCTCAGTGACATGTGTTTTTTATTTTTTCAGTTAACAGAATCATTAAGTTTTCTCAATGTTTTGGAACAAAAGCGGGTTACTTGTTTGGCTCCTAATACGAGATGGGGTGTTAGGTGCTAGAAACAAGCAAAAATACTCTTGATGATAAATGAAGGTTGCAGTTGTTTACTGGGGATATCAGATCAATGGATTTAACGAAGGTTAGACCTTACGGTCACGTTTGATTATCGCAGATTTGAGATCCGCAGTTTTCAAGACCGACTCCCCTCCCTCCCATCCGATTTCAAATCCATGCTTTTTAACAAAATGTGAATTTGAAATCCACGTTAGGAGTGGATGCTAAATCCACAGTTTGATACAACTTATAGATTTCAGCTAATCATGGATTTGAGATTCCCTCATACATGAGATCCATAAAAAATCAAATGCAACCCAATAATAGTGTTTATGTATGGTATGGATTTAAGATCCATGCTATTGATATCCCCTGTTTGCTTGAATTAAGAATCGTACTTGGCACAACTTTTAAATCTTCCTCAGATCCTGAGGTCCGAAGCCAAAAGACTCATAAATGTATATATATATTTAAAAAAAAAAGACAAAAATATTCCTCTGTTAAAATTGTATGATAAAAGTTCCTACATTAGCCACCTGACACTGAGACCGGCCTCGTATGAACTGGCTGACATGAAATGTGTAAATTTATCATAATAGTCCAGTGTTTATGAGCATGAAATTTAACCACCAAGAAATTATTTCTAAAACATGTTTTCAGGTGGAATTCCATGTCTCGTGTGTGTGTGGGTGCGCGTGTGCAAATTTATGTTTTCCATAGCAAGAACAGACACGTCATTTGGGCGCTCTGGCTATATGTGACATGTAGGGATATAGGGCAATGTGTCCTACATAATCATAGTATTAAGCATATCGGGTTTTGTAAGGCACTCAAGTGAACTCGAACTCGGCTCGATTAACTAATCGAGTCGACTCGTCAACTCGAGTTCAACTCGTTTAACTAATGAAGCAGTTTGTTTAACTTACGAGTCGAGCTTAAACGAGTCGAGTAGCTCGACTCGTTGTGCACCTCTAAACATGCCCCATGGAGCCCCCCACTTATCTCTACCCTGCAAATAATAGTGAGATGTTTTATGAATTTAACATAATTTTTAAAGTAAATTTATGTAATAATATGTTAGTATTTCTCATCGTCAAATGCCTCCACATGACTCAATTTTTCCAGCTACCAGGCTAGAGATAGATTACCAGCCAGGCTAAAGATTGCCTCTCGAGGGTTAGGCTGGGCATGCATACGTGCGTCCAATATGCAAATGAATATTCAATGTTGAGATGAAATAAAAATTTGAGAAAGAACCACTTAAAATATCATATTGGATTTTTTTTTTTTTAAGTTACAAAAACCATTCAAGAAATGAGCGATTAACAAATTGGCGCTCAATTTTTCAACTTAATCGAGGTGCATAACTTAATCAACACGAAAAACTGCATTTTCCGGTCTAAAACCTGCCTGAAAAGGTCATACAACTTGCAAATCAATCGCTGGGCACTAGATTGCAACTGTGAACATGGAATCAACAAAAAATAGAGTTCTGAATCGGTCATTTCTACAACCACCGCCAGTATTGGTTTCACAGTTTTGGACGACAATCGACGAAAATACAGTTGATCACCGCAAGAAAAATCCATTAAAAGAACTCTCTTGAACTCCTAAATCTGTTGGAAATTGTAATCATACTTATATAATGGAAACAACAAAAGGTTCCAAATTAAAGCCATCAAAACCAGGAAAATCAAAAGGAATAATTGTTGGCGAACATTCAACAGCTTTATGCAAAAAAAGATCCAAATCCGGTCGATTTTCGGTCAAAAAATCTCATGATTGAGTTGAGTGCTCATTTATTAATTGCTTGTTTGGTGAGCGGTTCTTCATTTTTTTCTTCTTGAGATTATGATTATCATATTAATTTATACAATTTGTAACGAAATTCTGGTGAATGATGAGCTTGTCACGTAATTAGCTAGAAGATCCAGTCGACTTATCCGAGTGTGAGAGCTGCACCTGGCGATCTGTGTGACGTACAGAAACACCCGGTGACGGGAATGTAACCAGTTTTACGCACTCCTCCTCTACACACACTCTGTTCCCACACTCTGTTCCCGTCGTCTTCCCCAACTCTCTCTCTTGCTCTCTCAAGAACTTGCGATCCTCGTTGTGGAGGTGTTTCTGAAATGTTCGCGATGTTTCTGTACTTCTTATAACATGTAATCCTCTCTCTGTCACGCACACACATAGCAATGCGGACCAACTCAATCTACACTACCATTCTTACTGCCATGTTTTCCCTATCATCCTCACCCACCCCCAAATCCCTACCCACCATTCACACCTCCTTCTCCGCTCACCCCAATCGCCTCCGCCTCTTCCGCGGCCTCTCCACTCTCCGCCCACCGTCCGGCGGCGACGACGATAACTTCGTGCCCCTCGCGGCCAAGAGCGACACCCACCTCCCCAGAAGGCTGCAACCTGACAGGCACGCTCTCAAGGCAAAGGACTATATCAAGGAGAAGCTCGTCTCCTCGACCGACGCCTCCACTCCATTGCTCGACCCTTGTTCCCCTGGCCGCTCCAGCCACGCCATCGGGATGGTGGCGGCCGCGCAGGCGAATTTCATGAGGGTTTTAGTCGAACGAGTGGGAGTGGGAGTGGCAGCGGCGGATTCGTCGAGAAGCGCCGGGAAACTGTCTTCACTGCCGGAATCGGACGAAATAGGTGGATTTTTGGACCCGACCGAGTTTTCTTCAAAAATTGAGGATGGTGATCACCCGGAGGGTTCGAGTCCCGGCAAGATTGGGGAGGAGAAGGTCGGCATTGAGCTCCTCTGCGTGGTGCGGGCAGTGCTAAAGAAGATTAAAAGGAGGGTTTTGGTGGGGGACAAGGTTTTGGTTGGTTCCATTGATTGGGTTGATCGGAGAGGGATGATAGAGAACGTATTTGAAAGGAAATCCGTGATTATCGATCCTCCAGTGTCGAACGTGGACCATTTGCTGGTACTTTTCTCCATGGAGCAGCCGAAACTGGAGCCCTTCGCGCTTACTAGGTTCTTGGTGGAGGCGGAATCAACCGGGATTCCGGTCACATTGGCCTTGAACAAGTTGGAGCTCGTCGATGAAGAGGTTGTTTTCTTATTAGGATGTGATAAATATCTCCTTTCTGATCTTTTCGTTCCTTCGAGTCCATGAATCAGTGCCTCAAGAAAATAGTGAAATGATCAATATGCAGCTCATTTGTTGTATAAGTATTAGTTGTTACTCTTAACCCCCTTTGATTTCTTCTATTCGATAAGCAAATGCTTGAATAGACTTTTAGTTCGATCAAATCGTAGTCAAGAAGCATTGCATGTCTGAGTTTGGCATGTTTCTACGTTTTCAGCATCTATCGAGGGACTATTAAAAGATATTTTTTAATTGAATGGAGTTCAAGGCATATTCATATCTATATTAGGCTTTGGTGACCTACTTTATTAGTTCATTATGTATTTATGCTTAGTGAGGCTGCTCATCAAGAAATTGGGATGCATGTGCAAATAATAGTGCTTCGTGTCGTTGTAGATATGGATATGTATAGTATCACAGGCATGTAGGTTTGATCAAATTATAGAAATTCTGGATGATTCCGTCCATTTTTGGTCGTTTTCTTCTCTTTTTTTCAAATACATCTTCCTACGAAGAATATCTATCATTGTGAACCATCTGAGGCACACGCAGATCTTGCATTGAATAGTATCCAATTCTCGCTGTTCCGTACATACATTTATAGCACCTGCTTCCATGTTGAATAATTCTATTTTGACTGAGTTCCCCAAGCATTATCACGTACACTTGATCAGATGTTCTATTTTTGTTTGCTCAAACATCTGCAACCTTTGCCTCGTGCTTTGCCTCAAGTGAGGTTCTCATCTATTATGTGTAGCCTAAAGGTCCGCGTCTTATCGTATTGCTTGTCTTAGAGCAGGTGATATCATCATGGAAGAGGAGGCTGCGTTCTTGGGGTTATGAACCAATCTTCTGCAGCGTCAATACCAACCATGGGTTGGCGAGTCTTGCTTTCATCTTGAAAGAACAAACTACAGTAATTGTGGGACCAAGTGGTGTTGGGAAATCGAGCCTGATAAATGCATTAAGAAGCACTGGGCACATTTCTGACCCCTTGGGCGACCAGGTTCTTTCCATATGACTTGATGTTACTCACCAACAGCTTTTAATTTGTGCTTCATTTGCACTGTTGATTATTTGTGTTTTCCCTTCTGACAAGTGGTGTTTGTTAGTTGAAACTCCAAACAGCATCGTTATTCAACGTGCCCTGGTAGGATATCTTCTTGTTTCTCTTCAAACATGAGGAAACCTCCAAGGATCTGAACTCTTAATGGGCCTGCCCCTGATGGTAGCCCTCGGGCGAGCCGCCACCACCATGGTTTACTGAAGACATCACCATGAAAATGCTCAAGCTATAGAATGGTGGAGTTGGTAGTTGGGACCTATATCACATAGGTGTGAATACTGGTGCACATCTAGGTGCAAAGCAATTTAAAAGAACTTGAGTGAGGGGATATATATGTGTACGTGTATATGTATAGGTAGGTAGGTAGATAGAATAAGATTGTCACATAGTTAAAAACTTAAAAGATTTTTGAAAAATAAGAGATAATACAGCTGATAAAAGCTTTACAAAAGAAAATGAGTATCATTTTAACTGAAAGACCAGCCACTACTTGTGTTCACATATTTGATTCATTTTTTGTAAAAAATCAAGCATATGGATGTGATCTTCATAACCAAAACACCATGAATCCATATAAAAATGACTTCTTTTAGTGTTTCTAGTTTTTTGTAAAAGTTTAAAAATCAACAGTAAGATTTTTTTTTTTGGGCTAATAGAGCTCCTCTTGTATGTCCACAAAATATGATTTTTATGTTGATTTTGCTAGTCTTAGGCATGAAGAACATATCTATGTAATAGTTCCTTTGGAAGCGTGTAAATGCTTGACTGGATGGACCAGTCGACTGATCCTACTTATTTTTCTTTAGAAAAAGTAAAATTTGACTTGGTCAAAGTTGATGAGTCTGAAACTAGGTAGAAATGGCATAAAGTGTGTAGACTGCGGCTGACATGGCTTCAATCATGTTCAAGCTGTGTCCAGGGCTGCATCCATGTCCTGAAGTCAACATGGTGTGTATGACATGGCTAGAAGTTGGGACCTGATTCAGGGTCTTCATATCAAGAAGCCTTATGGTTCTGCTTTACCACCTATTCTCCACCTAAGACCTGTAGGTTAATGTCACCCAGTATGCATGTCTAGCAGCTTCATTCTGTTTCACCTTAAACAGACAAAGAAAAATTTTCTTTTCAATATTGCAGCCTTGCAGGGTGGTAATTGAACTATGATGGATTAAACTCTTGCCTTGTTCTAGTTATTGTCTCTTACTATACTTGTAAACGAATTCCAGAATGCAATCAGTAAATGGTTCGAAGATCAGCGTGTGGGGGAAGTGTCTACAAGAAGTGGCAGAGGAAAACACACTACAAGACATGTTTCATTGCTTCCTCTTGCAGGAGGAGGATATCTTGCCGATACTCCTGGATTTAACCAGCCTAGTCTATTGAAAGTCACAGCAAGATCTCTTGCAGAAATGTTTCCAGAGGTTTGTCCCTGAAAATCCTGTCAATTTCGGTCATATATTGAAACATAATTTCTTTTTAAAAGAACGAATTGCTATGTAGGCATAAGCAGTTGGTATCCCCTTTTTCTCACTCACTTTTAAAATCTTTCAGGTCAGACAAATGCTTAGATCAAGTGAACCCGAAAAATGCTCATTCAGTGATTGCTTACATATTGGTGAACCAGGATGTATTGTGAAAGGGGACTGGGAAAGATACCCTTACTATCTTCAGCTGCTTGATGAGATCAAAGTCAGAGAAGAATTCCAGCTACGGACACTGGGGACAAAAAGGGAAGGTGATGTGAGGTAATCTTCAAATTTCCAGGAGAAAGTGTGTTATAGTGCAGTCATTGGAATCCCAGCCACTTAATTATTTACATGACCTGCCTTTGATAAATAATAATAGTATGGGATGATTTATGACTCGCTTTATAAATGAAGACGTTTAAATGGTTTCGTTGGGCAAAAGATGGAAAGTCGTCAAGGATATATTTTAGCATTATCAATGTTCATTAAATGTGCAGGTACAAGATGGGTGGCATGGGAGTCAAACAAGCTGAGCCACGCCTGGAATTGAAGAAACATAGACGACAGTCCCGTAAACGGTTGAATCAGTCACTTCTGGATGATTTGGATGATCTTGATGACGATGAAGGATTAGTTGGTCTTGGAGGCACTCGATAAGCATAAGCATAGTCAGTGAGCCTACGTGGTGGCATTTATGCATAAAAGATCAGTTGATTCATGCTGTTGTATATAGTCGAAGTTGTTTGCACACTGGTTAATGTAGAGTTGTAGTCTTACCTTAGCTGTCTTTCAAAGAAAAACATATCTTGTTCTTTTGCCATCTAAAAAAGGGAAATGTACGGAAAAATCCCTGTTTTAGATGAGTAATGTGTAAAAGCCTCCATTTGTTTGTCTACCTTCACAGATTTTTAACTTGCTCCAATGGCTTTGTATGTTGATAAAGTTTGAGGTCTCAGATATGTGAACAGTGCTAGCAGTGAGAAAACTCTGCAAATTTAGATAAGCTGATAAACTACCAGAACCATCGTGACATTTTAGACTGTTGACGATGATGTTGGAGACAGGACTCCTGGGAAGTGAACAAAGTTAGTCTTCCAGATTGGTGAGGACTTCCAATGACGTTCTGATGACATACCATGGTTAATATCTGAATATTCAGTTCCATCCCTGGCTAGGGACCTATAACGTTGTTCAGAAATCAGACCTGATTCTGACTGGGATATGTGAGTGAATTTGTGTCTGCTACAGATAAAGGTTCAGGCGCTCTGTTTCGATTTGAGAGTAAAGGGGTTTCATTACCTTCTATTCCCTTTGCTTCTTCTATAGGTGAAACACAAGAATACTCGTGAAAAAAGTTCACCTCCTCATATCTGAGAGTGATAAGTCTGAGAACCCCTTGATGCAAAGACCATGGTTACCTGTTGGATGTTTTCTAGTACCACATGAAATAAGAATTCAACTTTTACATAGTTTCCTTCACCCGTTTCATTTGCCCCTGCGCACATGATGTAATAAACGTAATGTTGAACTTCCTGTTGGAATAGTGTGGCCTTTGTTCAAGATTGTGGCCGAAATAACGAGTCAATGGAGATTAACAATATTGTTTATGCCTTTCACTTACCGCATTATCTTTTCTGGCTATCTAAAATGGAGGTTTGGGAAATGAGAATTGGTGACAACAGTGAAGATGAATTTCGACTGCATGATATCTAGATTATTGTTAAGAAATCCTCTCATTTTATTCCATCTCCATTCTCCGTCTCAGTTTACTGCTCTTACACCCTAAAAGACCATGAACATCTCGACGTTGTCGTCTTTTCCACCTTTTCAATAGATGTGCTTCAAGCACCATCTCTCAAAACAAGGTTTAAATTAATGGTAGGAATGAGCTAATGCTTGTAGATAACGGAAACAAGAATAAAAGTTCCATAACAAGAAGAACTACCATCCTGATGGTATCGAGGAGTTGTGATCTGGATTGAGAGTCTCTGTTTTTGAGGCTAATTGCGACTCACTTAATTCTAAGGGTGCCGGGATCGCTAAGTTGACTGTTTAACTACTTGAGGCTCCCAAGGAAACTTGGTTGTACATGGACAAGAGCCTGAGAAAGGGATGAAACAAGCGCCGTGGATTGTGATCCAAGACCACTTTCTAATGCTTTTGGTTCTTGGTTTTCTAATGACGAAGCACAGTTTTCCCCGTCTCTTATTTTTTAGGTGTACTTTGTCTTATATCTACGAGCGGGGCAATGTCCAACGAAAATTAATCTATGCTGGGAGGCCTACGAGAGGGCAATGTCGGGTCACTCTAACCAAAGGGCATTCTTTTTCTCCCTTGCTATTTGCTTCGTCCTGCATTGGAGATTAAGTCCAAGAAGTATAATTTGGCATCTGCCATGTAAGTCATCGACCAACAAGAACACGAAGAACTTGGAGATTTAATTAATAGAAGCCTCTGATGGGTTGTTCGATGTAAGAAAACCGTCAAAAAACTTCTTCGCTAATTAAGGACTCTTAAAGAAATCATGGATTTTTGCATGAAAAATAATTTTTCTTCTTTGGTGGGTGAAACTATCGTGAAAACTGTAATTTTTTGTGGTGCCTACCGTTAAAGAGAGAACAACCTCGTCCCTAAAGAGGTCGAAGTCCTTTCCTCTTTTCCCCTGTCCTCCTAGAATCAAGGACTGCTTTAGGGCTGCACAACGAGCCTAACCGACTCTGGCTCGACTTGAACTCGCTAAAGAAAAACTTGACTCATTTATAAAACGATGTCAGTTCGAGCTTACAAAGATACTCGAAATAATAAATGAGTCGAGTTCGAGTTTCAAAAGTTTGATTCGACTAAAAAACCAGTACTCTATTTTATATTGTCAAAATCGGTTCATCAATCACCGGTTTTAACTTTAGGACAAAAACAAATTTTCACAAGTTACACGAGCTAATGCTTACACGAGTTAAACACTTACACAAGTTAATGCTTACACGAGTTAATGTTAAATGAGTTAATGCTTAAATGAGTTAATGGGTTAAATGAGTCAAGTTCGAGCTCAATTTTGTCTAGTCTAGTTCAAGGTTGCTATAAGGAGCTCGACTCGAGTTTGAGCCGAGCTTGAGCTTTGTGAGCCGAGTCGAGCTGGCCAAGCTTGGGCTCGCCTCGGCTCGTGTGCAGCTCTAGCTGCTTTAAGATCTGGATGGGAAGTGGTACATCTGTCAACTAAAGTTTCTCCTTACAACTATTTTCCCCTTGGTGGCCTTCACTTTGTTGGTCGCCTTTTGTCGTTTCCTATAGAACTCTCCTCTATGCTTCAAGCCTGCTCTTTTGTCTCTCATTGCTGGCCACGCAGAGGTGCAAATCCCTTTAAATTGAAATAATCAACAAGTGCTTGAGAAAACCAACGTTGTCAATGTTAACATTGGGAGGAATCTTTGTACAAAATGATAAGAGGAACTGTATATTTTTGCCTGCTCATAGAGAAACCATTCATTCTTAAGGCCGTAGAAGATATTGTAGCCACGTTTGGTTTAACCTATTATACCTTCTTACTTTTCTAATAATATAAAACTCAAAGATGAAGTTTCCTTGAAGTCTAAACTTATGACTAACTATTCATTGGCCAGGACCTTCTCCAATTGCAGTAAACCTTTGGTTTTTAACCAACTAAACTGAATGATGATGAATTTGCTTACTTGTTTGTTATCATGACATTAAAAAAGGTAAATTAGTTTCAAATGTTGAAAGTAAAAGGCAAAATATGAAGATTCATGTCAATCTATCTGATTTTGGCAAGCACATAACATGATATGCATACACCATGCATGAAAAAGGATTCGAGAATAGTTTTAATAATGAAGATTTTTTTTTTTAATCTGGCAATCAGGCTTATATATTTTGCCCCTACCATGGCATAAACTGAAGACAAGGATCAGCAGGTTGAAATCTGCTGCGCTGGACATTGTGGTCAATTTTGAGTCGCATTATAACAAATAATCTCAAAACTAAGTCCAAATTTCAAACTTGGGATCTAATATATGAAGGTGACCGTCTGTTTCTTGGGTGGACTGCAACAACTTATGTGAAAACATACTTGATAATAAGTATATGTTTGACATTTAGAAAACTTTGAAGAGCCTATATATTTGTATTTTGTATTAACTAGAATCCTAACTCATAGACTTTCAACATATTGTGAACCAAATCCAGATATTGAGCGGTTTGGAATTCATCATACTGAATGCTTGAGCCGGTTTTGGGTCGAGAAGCAACAGTATATGTCGGCTGGTTCAGCCTAATATTTGATAATAATGGAGAAAACTACGAAGAAGGAGTTCAATCAGAAATGTTGACAAAGAGCGTCCTTTAACTTTCTACAAATAAATAGGCATAGATATCTGCAGCCTACTTCTTTATGCATATTCCTATCTGCATGGATACACATACATGAGTTTTGTAATAGGGTTTTTCAATATAAAAAGGAAACCTGTTCTTGTTCCTGTATAACTTGTTTCTGAAAAGAGAAACTGGTACCAGCTATTTTCTGGAGAAGGTTTTCTCTAAATCAGTTATGACTTTGTGCTCTTCTTGGTTCAATTTCATATCTTTTTGTTGGTGATTCTTATAAGGGAGTGTTTGGCATCAGTAACACACTATAACTGTCCAATGCATCTGCCTCCAAAAAAGGGGACAAATTCATAGGACAGTTTATATAACATAACAGTATTTCATGAATCTATCCTAGCATTTGAAGTAAATTCATAGAACAGTAACAGTTTGTTACTGTTGTCAAACGGCCCCTAAAATGATAGTAAAAAGTTGGAGTTGTTCTCCTAACAATATGTACCAGCACAAACCTGCTGGCCCTCACATCTGCTTCAACTTCATTCCATCTGAAAAGGAATCATTTCCTCTGAAATGAGGGCAGCCCAGAAGGGTGTAGCATAGATGATTGGCAGGTTGGTGAAAGTCTAATTGTCAGTTTAATTCTTACAAGAACTATTTTTCGGATTGCAAATGATTGATGTGCAACTTTGTAGTTGATGAGCGTATCACTCTTCATCTAGTTCCCGAAGCTACCCGCGACCATGGGGGCAAGGGAGGGGAGGATGATAAGGATGCCACGGGAACAAAAACTTTTAATTCAAAACCCAAAGTTCCCGATCTCAGACATTTTTTTTCTCAATTAAAGTGAAATGAAAATGGGGTGGACCTGCTAAGTCAGAACGAAACATATCCAAGGATACAATTGAAGATACTTATATATGTTCAACTTATGTTAAGTCTCAATTGAAGATTCCGAAATTCAACAATTGTGTTCAACTCTCCAGTGTAGTTTCTACGTAGAGGGATAAAATGACAATAAAAGTGGAACTGAATATATGTCACTTAAGATTCATAGAGTTGTCCCACTTTTGGTTTTATTAAATTTCATTTTGACTAACCTTATATTATTAGTGGTATAAAATAATTCAAACACCCCACTTCAAAAAATTTAGTCTCGTATTTAATATTGTATGATTGTGAAGAATCTTGGAGGACTTATAAATGTGTGTGTGTGTGTGTAACCCTTGTATCAGTCCATGAATACTTGAATTTTGATTTTCCATTAACTTGATTCAAATGTTTTAATTTGGATTTGGATAGGATATCCAACCACAATGCTTTAAATTAATAAGCTGCAAACTGGAAAATATTTATCATCCGAGGATTCGGATTTCAGAAACGACATCTAATTAGTCAAACTTGAATTGGTATTTGGTTGTAAATAAATACCCAAACAGATAGGGATTCAGATTTGGATTTAAATAAGTATAACCCAATATCTATATATTTTCAAAGCTGATTAATTATTAACATATTATGGTGTAGTAAGATGTAAATCTAAAAGTCAGATTTGGTTTCAGTACATACGTTTCTTCATTCTCATTCAGAACCGAGTTCAAATCCAAATATATGGATATCCAATAAATCGGAGATGTAACTAGAGATACCTTTGATTCGAATCTATTTATAAAACCATTGTTCCCTAGTAGGAATAATTTTTCTCCTAATCGCTGAATGCATATTAAACTTTGCATGCATGGCACTCCTGTAAAGGGCGTTCAGTGGATGCAATAAAATAGAGGGACCTTTTTTTATTGCATAAATAACTACACAAATGGATCTAGAACCAGAAGTGGCCTTCTTTTGTCCACGGTTTTCTTATAACTACACGATAGCTGTGTGTGGTCAATTTTCTAGCAATATTGGTAAAATATTAGTCACCAACGGCTAAATCTTGTAGTGGGTGCATGCCTGCATGGGTGGCTAAATGCTTTATTGCCTTTAGCAAGATATGAACTATAGGAAATTATATATATATATATATATATATATATATATATATATATATATATATATATATATATATATATATATATATATATATATATATATATATATATAATGAAATGCGTGCCAAGAAGGTGCACGATCATTAATTTATAGGCGAAAAGCCATCGGTAACTGAAGAGGCACGATAATCACAATAATAGAAGCCAACTGTGTGCTTAGTAGGAAACTTGCAAAAGGGTCACCACTCACCACTTGGTTGAAATGGCAGGAATATCTGTGGGGGCTGGTGAGGGCCGATTCTTTGAAAGGACTTGAAAGTATAATATGATAACACAAAACTTACGTGGGATGCTCACACCAGACCTGAGCTCGGCTCACCCGATCAGAGATGTCTTATTATTCTAAATACTCTCATCTCTCTCTCTCTCACTCACACTTATTATTCAAGAATCTAAGGTTTACTAATATGAGAGCTAGAGAGAGAGGGGAAGGAAGAAGGGGGGAGAGAGAGAAAGAACTAAGCCATCTGATGTTGATCGGACGACTCAAGTTTGATGTCTCTGGTGTCCATTAATTATGGAGTCACTAATTTTCCATATATATATATATATATAGTGCCTAAATGGTGATTCTAAATGGAGTGAACATCGGGGCACTGGCCACAAGAGCTGTCCGACCTTTTTGAGCAAATGGCCTTATGGCTTGTCCCATTTTTTATAGGTGTTTTTTTTTAATGGGCACTATTGCATGGAGAAAAGGGAGGATGGAGATTCCCCTAATGTATGATCTTTTTTATTGGACAGTTCTCATGGGCAGTCTTTTAATGTTCAGTTTTTTCAAGAACCACCATTTTTATATATAAATGATCATGTCGGGTGGATTTACCATCTGGTTAAATCGATGAATTATATGTATATAAGAAAAAAATTAGAATGATAAAGAAAATGTGACGTTTAATATCCCTCACAAACATTGTAACGATCTAGCGCCCACTATTTTTTTTGGGCTTAGTAAATTATAAGATGGTGGTGAAGAAGTTTATAAAAGAATAGATTATGATATGACAAGAAACCATATGTTATGAACTTATTTGCAGGAAATCCATCTTGGTAGACGAATAATGAATCTCCAGAAAGCAAGATTTCTTGAAGCACTATTTTATCCTACTAAAGAGGCGAAGATTGACCTCACTACCTTTCTTTAGAGGGAAAAACCAAAAAATGAAAACATGAAAATCTCAAAAAGTTCAATTTCTTTTTTTGAGAACCGCCTTAAGTCATTAAAAACCTCTCCCTCTCTCTTTCTCTCTCTCTCTCTCTCTCTCTCTCTCTATATATATATATATATATATATATATATATATATATATATATATATATATATATATATATATATATATATATATATCAATTTCTTTTTTTGAGAACCGCCTTAAGTTATTAAAAACCTCGCTATATATATATATATATATATATATATAATTTCCTAATTGAATTAGCAATAGTTTATGATACAACAAAGTTTATAATACTCGGTGCTTTCAATAACTGTCGTTTAACCACCAAGTGGCATTCGACACCTGGCAGATTTAAATCCCACATATCTTACACGTCTATCTGTGGACAATATTTTCATATTAAATGCATGTCGACCTAACTCAATTTAAAAAGATTTCGGACCGACCTAACGTTAAATCAGTTCAAAAGACTCCAAGCCAATCTACTTTCATTCCTCCGTGCACACGTATGTACGCACAACCTGATACTAAGCTAAGTTGGGGGAGATATATGTTAAAAAATATATTACAATTAGAGTTCGAGCCGAGCCAGTTCGAGCGTGGCTTGATTCAAAAAATTAGAGTTCGAATTCGAGTCAAGATTCATAAAAAGGCTCATGTTGACACTCGACAATACAAATACAGCTTTGAGTTTAAGCTCGATTCGCTTAACTTGTTTTTTTGTTAATTTTTATTTTTGTTTCTTTTAACTCATTCATTCAGTTGTTGTTGATTTAATTTTTTTTAATTATATTTCAGCATTCATTTTATTGTAAAGTTGTGTCAAGTCCTTACGGTTTGAGCTCAATTCATTTAAAACATTTCAAACCTCAACTCAAACTCGATTCATTTATAAACAAGTTAAGTTTCAATCAACGAGTTATATTCAACCCATTCTCTAAATTATGTGAAATGAACCTTTGGATCACCTCCTCTTTTAACCATGCTTCACAAACATATGTACAATTCGAAGAGACTTGATTGGTGAATCATTAAAATGAGAAACAAAAAAAAAAAGTGTGACATTTGAAGAATTTGACTGTTTACTTTTTAGTAGGTCATTGAAAACTATGAACAATATTATTTATTGGAATAAAGCTGTTTAACTTATAGAAAAATGATGGTACCTTCGAATTCTTACCAGAATTAGGACTTATTTTTTAGATATAATCTTCTTTTTAGGTTCAACATTTTGTTCCACTTATGTTAATGTTACGTTTTTTTTTTCTCACGCATGCTAGAAAGAGAGAGTCTAGAAAGAGAGAGTGTATCTTGAGGTGCGGTGGAGACACTGGTTTGAGGGAATCGGTTGAATGGAATTCGGGGGGCCAGCCCTCCCAGAGTTCGCTTTCCCGTTGGACCCTCTTTTCCGGTGGGCCCGGCCGTTAGAGTTGGACTCACGGTGTGACGACCCACACCCCCTAAAACTTCGCCGTCTCTCACTAGCCGCGCCGGCGCAGCTCCAAATGGTTTTTCCACTTGCTTGTGTTGGTGGCGGTGGCCGGTGGCGGTGCCGGCACCGGCGCCTGCCTGAGCCTCTCCACGTACAAGCCCCAGCGTACCCTTCTCGAACCAACTTGCGCCTTCTCACTAAAATTGTATTTTTATTCTTTCCTTTCTGTGTCCGTGTGGCACCTGACCGTTTCTCTCTCTTACCCGCGCAGGAACGTCGAAACTGAATGCTGTCAGTATGGATACTAAAAATGGTGGATATCGGGCACCTTTTTGGAGGATTTGGGCGAGGAGATGAACTCCAACGGAACTGCTCCATTTTTGTGAGTCTGCAATCAGACTTTATCTCCTCTCTCTCTCCACTTTTTTGTGTTTTCCCAATTTGTCCATACAGTCATTCTCACCATCGTTACTTTAGATGCATATTTAAGGTGACCGATAGATAGTGTGTTTTATATTTTAATTGTATACCCACATCAGATTATGTATGATACGCGGCCAGAAAATGGAAACCCGTTTTTGCTCTTTTATTTTGAGGAGAAAATAAAGAATCGCATTTGTAATGGTCGGTCTCTCTCTCCTCTCTCCCTCCCCCCCCCTCTCTGTTATATGCATGGTAACTTGGCAAGAGGCGATTTATGTGCAGCAAGCTTGATGCGGATAGTTTGAATGGCGCTGTAACTTACTCCGGTATGTTCTTTTTTATCTGCCCTGTTTCCATTTCTTCTCATTCCTTTTGGATGGTGAACTGCTAGTTGAGTTTCTCTTTTTGTCTCGACTCTCGAGTAATAACTTCTTGATATTTGAACTGTGGCGGTATAGACGACAATGGTTCTGATGTGTTTATGTTTAGCGTGTATTTGGTGGGGTTGTTGGTGACCATGTTGGTTTATGATGGTTATCTAGATTGTTGGTTTAGGCGTTAGTTATGGCATTTGATAAAATGTTTGATGCGTATTTTTTTGCTTTTCTACTTTAGTCCGTGGTTTTCTTTCTTGGCCACGCCATTTTCGCATGCTCTTAGTCTTGGATGTTGCTGTCCCGTTGAGATCACGGACTGGTGTCTTGTTTGATTTCTTGGCGAAGAAAGTTAGGATCTTGGTCGTCTATTTGTATGTTTAGGTGGTTTGCTGATGGTCTTTATTTTGTGGATACTGTTCTATTCTATTTCATGAGCCATTGAATAAAATCTTATTTCTTGAGACTTGAAAGCAATATTTCTGATGTTGCATGGTTTCTTTGGATGTTACAATTATGATGGTTTCAGTTTAAACATGGTCTTTGTAAAATTTGGAGTATACAAACGTGGATGGGAGTCAGAGGAGGGGTAGAAGGTGAACTCGATAATGTGTTCTGGCATTGATCTTCCTGGGCGCAGATACAATCTAAGGAGTAATGGAGTGTCTAGCGACGCAGACTCTGAGCGAGGATCTGAGGCCCTTGTTCATTCATTTTCATCAAGAACCAGACGGAGACGTGTTTTCACAAATAATGTCGGATCTGATGAACCTTTAGGCCTGCGGCCAGTTAATCCTAATATGGAGGAAGATACCATTGAGTCTAATGGTGAACCTCAGGATGCAGATTACTCATACATTCCCTTACTCAGCGATGAGCTTGCACTTTTGATCCTTGCTAGGATCCCTAGGTCAGAACATCCAAAGCTTTGTTGCATAAACAAGCGATACATGGCTCTGGTGAAGAATGGGGAACTGTCTAAGATACGAAGGGAGATTGGAGTTACTGAACCATTGGTTATAATCTTCGCCAGTGGAGAGCATCATTGGTGGGAACACTCTCCAAGCTCTGGGCTTTGGAGAAAGCTCCCAGATTTGCCATCTGAACCATCGTTTCATCTTGCAGACAGGGAATCCCTATGTGTTGATACTCAGCTGCTGATATCTGGCCTTGAGAGCAATGGCATGTCGGTTTGGAGATACGAATTGCTCACAAACAGTTGGCACAAGGGTCCATCAATGGCGACCCCGAGATGCTTATTTGCATCAGCAAATTGTGGAGATGTTGCCCGTGTTGCTGGTGGGACCAAAAACCGAACAATCTTGAATTCAGCTGAGCAATACAATCCGAGAACTAAATCCTGGGAACCCATGCCCAGCATGAAACAGCGAAGAAAACTTTGTTCAGGATGTTTTATGGACAACAAATTTTATGTAATTGGTGGTGTCAATGAAGAAGGCAAGCTAACCTCTGGCGAATTCTTTGATAGAGAAAAAAAAACATGGCATCTGATTCCTGGCATGATCAATGACTTGTCTAGTTCTGACTGTCAGTCTCCTCCCCTTGTTGCTGTTGTGAACAATGAGCTGTATTCCCTTGAAACAACTACAAACAAGCTGAAATTTTACTTGAAGCAGAGCAATTCATGGAAGGACCTGGGCATAGTCCCTGTGAGAGCAAATCACAGCAGGGGATGGGGCGTTGCATTCAAATCTCTGGGTGATAGGCTTCTTGTCATTGGTGCAGCTTGGAATGCTGTGGATCATCACAGCCAAGGCATATCAATTTTTTCTTGCCAGCCTGATCCCAATGCAAGAGATGCTCACTGGGTTTTTCTTGGGAGGACAGGTAACTTCATGGGCCCCTTTGTGTTCAACTGTTCTATCATGGCTGTGTAGTTCTGGCCATTTGGTGTTGAAGCTTCTGTTTCCTGTCCGAATAAAAGCTTGGTGTTCTATATACGTGGAAATTTCTGGGAATTGAAAAGAAAACCTATTGCTATGGGGAATCACATCGTGCAGAAATTTGATGATCTGTTAGTTTGTGCTGTAGTTGAAAGTTACATTCTGTTCATAAAACCTTGCAATTTCTTTGGATCCTATATTCTATTTCAAAATCCAATACTTCTGATGACCAAGATTTTTTGGTTGAACTATTGTTTCTCTTCAGCTTATCTTTTCATTTTTCCTTCTCCACTTAAGCGCTTTCCTGCTATGCATAATATCACTCATTGAGAACTGTTGGCAAGGAGAGAGAGTTTACATATAATATCGAGAAAGAGAGACTGCAGAGGTTCTCGCCTCTTAATGATTGTTTGCCTAAAGGAACTGGTTGTTGAGGACATTCTTTTTTTTATCTAGTCATGTTTGCATGCTTTTATCAAAGCATCTCCTTGACAGGCCTACATTGTAGCTTGAACTAATCAACATCATACCTTATACTGAATAGTAAGACTGTAAGCAGAAGTAGATCAGAAAACAGTTTCAGTGATAGCAATTTTTACAGATACGTGTATTCGAACTGCCAACATAAGGATAATCTAAACAATTCTTTCATACTCTACGTGAGGCGTATTTAGCAGTCCATGCTCATAATCTCAAATTATGCAACAAAAGTTCGTTCAAATTTCAAAGTTAGTAAAACTGATTTTACATGAAGCGGAAAACTACTTGAAGGACAGTGAGGAAAACATTAACAATAAAGGAACATTTAAATGAAGGATCCTTCTGATGGCACTGGCAGCCTGACATGGCGGTGGTCACATTCTACCAACTCTGAAGTACTGGGAATTGCAACGACCAACATTGGGCCAGCTAGTTTATACAGCGGTTGGGAGTGCCGATTATGGTGATGCCATATTGATGTGGACAGATCAATGTTGCACTTCCTAAAGCCACAGATGCAAATAACTAAACTCGAACAGCCAAATTTTGCAAAATCCTTGCCTTCAAACCGAATCGTTGTTACCCCCGTGCAAAGCCTTTCAGGCCAACCATTTACTCCAGCTTAATCGATCCAACGGCTCTAATGAATATAAACTTGGATGTAATGAAAGGAAAAAATAATCCCGAAGAATTATATGTATTCAGGTCAGATAATCTAATAGTCTCGATCTAGTCTTGGTTTCAAATTTACATGTGCTGGCACCGAATCTGAATCCAAATATTATTCTTTTGTGCCAAATCCCTCGGTAAACTTTTGATCCAGATCCAACCGTACGAAATTCCTAGTTAAGCAGCAGCCTCCCACCGCTAGCCTTCTCATCTGTTTCCTCTCTTAAAAGGAAACCCAAATAAATTAGCCGATAGTAGCCTGTGAAACTGTGGATTTTCAAAAGGAATAAAATGTAAAGTCTAAAGAAATAGTGAATCTATGATCTTCAGAACAAGGGTTTTCCCACTTTCCGTCCACCTTTTCTGATACGTCGGCGACCATGTGCTCCCTGTTTTACTCTTTTCCAGGATGTTGAGTTTGAAAACGAAAGTTAGTCCTCAAAACTTCGGCTGTTTTACCTACTGAATAATAACAAATGGGAGTTTGTGGGTGCCCTCACCTTTCCATCTGTATAGATGTGAGGTTTCGAGCCATCACCTATGTCCACCTCCGTGAACCTTTAAAGATATTTGCACATGCCACTCACAGGTCCTTATGTGTGTGTGTGTCTCTCTCTCTCTCTCTTTCTCTATGGAAGTATTTCCTATATATATATATATATGTGTGTGTGTGTGTGTATGTATGTATGTATGTATATGCAGGAAATACTTCCACTAGGTACCTAGATCAGATTTTGATGCAGCATAAGCATACGCTTTTAAGAAGGCTTCATTATCCCTGGTTGAAGCAACAATCTCTATCACCTCCTCGAGCGATGGAGAGGACAAACTATTGTGGTCTGCTTCTGATCTAGCCATAACGAACAGATCTCGTATATCACAAAATCAGACCTCATGGTAAAGTAGACAGGTCGTTCGTGGCAGTCAGGAATAGCTCTGCACTACACAGGGAGACATTGCAGGGACGACTTCTTACTATTCATCGACTCCAAAAATGGCATTCAGTTAGGCAATAGACGCCCAAACTGTATATATAATGCTGAAACATCAGAGCATTTATTTCTGAATTGCTGGTCGGCGTCCAAATTTTGGCAATATATGAAAGGGTGATTTGATAAACAGCCCAAGCTTAAAGCGTCGGTCTGGGAGTCTTGGAGTTGGTGGAATTCCCAAACTTTCAAATTAAAGTGGCTTGGGCATTGTGGGTTGACTTTCAAATTCAAGTGGCTTGGGCATTGTGGGTTGACTACTTTCCCTGTGGTGCTTTGGAGAATATGGAAGTACAGTAATGAAAATTTTCATGTCAGAACTACGGAACGTCCTGGCCGCCATTTTCTGTAATGCTCCATGGAGCAGAAAACAAAAAAAAAAAAAAAAAAAACTGTTTTTGCGTGGTCCTACTAGAGAAAAAAGGTGGAGCTCGTTGGAATTTGACGACTTCTTCAACTATTTGCTGCGTCGTTCACTAATATATATGTGCAGTACACCTGCAGGTGGGCAGTCAAAGTGGAGAAAATCCTTTCTCAGTTCTGCAGGGAGAATTGCAGACATGGTTTTGACTCAATGACTGATGGCTGTGTTAATGTTTTTGCTTTACCCTCTAACCCAGATTTTGTAACTATTAACCTGCTGATAATCAAGGTCCCTTGTAATTCTGGGCTGAAACCGTATGGATGTCAATAGATCTGATTCTAATTGGATATACGTTTGATTGTATCTGCCTTTTCGGATATTTTTTTGAATGTGAACAAAGAAAAGTTATATTAAAATTGGAAATCTGATTTCACAATCTGAATCCAATGCGAATCTGATTTTTAGATTTATATAAGCATCCAAATCCGAATTTTGAATGAAATTTGGCATGGGGTATAGGATATTTATTTAAAACTAAATCTCATTCATATCCGAATCTGAATCCGATCAAATACTTATGTACATCTGAATCTGAATTCGATTCAGTCATTTCTTAACTTCTGAATCCGATCAAATACTTTGTTGTCCTTGCATACATGTTCAATGTTAGAGTCGGCATTCAAGGACTATATATACATATATATATCCTAGACGACCAAGTCAGGGGCAAAAACCATACCATTAAAAACTGATTGATAAAATATTTGTTTGCATAATCTAACCATATAGATACGATCTTAATAGTGTTTTAGTGAGAATCATACACTAAGCCAGTCATTTTTTTGAGATTGACATGTTTTTTAGTAATAAAAAAATAAACAGGTCTTTTAACACCAAAATTTTTTACACTAGAAAAGTAAGTGTTTTTCTTAAAAACAACTTGAATTAAAACATGTTTTAAGTTAAATTAGTATTCACAAATATATTAGAATGTTCATGTTTTGTTTAAAGTCAATTTTGACAACAATTTAGGTCTTATTTTTGTTCTGACCTAAGTGGTCTGGGATAAACTAATATATATGTGTGTGTGTTGGGCTGTTGGCAAACAAGTAGCACCTGGTATAGTTAAACAACATTTGGAAAGTTAACTTATGATTGAATTGGAAAAAGTTGAAAAAAATGGAAAACCATGGCACTGGATCCCGATCACTCTTGCTTTCCGACATTTTATCCCTTAATAGCATGTACTCCTCAGTCAAATTTATGACATTATCTACAAGAAAAAAAAAACAAGGAAACTATACCTGAGATGAAGAAAGTTCACCATGTAAATAGATAAATTGGGTCTTCATTATGACAAGAACACGCATTCAAACTTCAAAGACCTGTGGTGTCTCGTTGCTGATATAATCTGGTAAAAGTGCACTTAAAACCAACTTGCTCATTAATTCACACACATACACGATTACACGTGCACGTGCAATATCCAGGTACATATAAACTGATGCGTGTGTACGCAATTTAGATCAATAAATTAATTAAGATATATTTATACTAGAGCTTCTTGACACTACTACAATTCCTTTTTTAACAAGGCCCATGGATTAACACGTCTCTCAAGCATTACAAGGAGAAGCACATGTGAATACATAAATGATACAACCGAATTATGTCTACCAAAATGATACAAATAATGCCAATTATTCACCTTCCTTGGCATAGGCGGAGTTGACCATTTATTGGGAAGAAAAAGTGAGTTACATGCATATAGTTTTCAGCTCACTCATGCTTAGCAACTTACACAGCGTAGTAGAACTCCTTCTACGATGTCCTATTTCCTTCACTGCATTTTGACTGTCCCAAAGGGTGCGACGTAACTGGTCGGATTGGCGAGCTAATGAAAGTTTGCTCATCATTTCAATTCTTGTTGGTGTTATTCCTTTGAATTACAAACAATATATATGTGATACTCTAGTTGACGGTAGGGATGTCAATGTATCCTATTTGAATTGGATATCTGACTGATCTGATCCGAAAAAATCAGATATGGAAAAAAATTAATATCCGATTAAGAAATCGGATCGAATTCGTATTTAATAAATGCCATTTGATCGGATTCGAATTCAGTTCGGATATGCATAAATATATGATCGGATTTGGATACAGATTCGGATTGGATTCATTTTTCGACAAATATCATGTATCTAACACAATTAAAATTTGAAAATTGGCAAAACCGTTTCAAAATTCAGATTCAGAAATAAATACAAAAATCGGATTCAGATTGTAAAATCGGATTTCAGATTCAGATTTGGATATGACTTATTTTTATCTAAATTCGAATCCGAATATGTGAATATCCAAAAAAGCGACTATGATTAAGGATATATATGTTCTGAATCCAATCCATTGACGTCCCTAGTTGAGGGGTGTATTTCTCATCACCCAGGTCTTCGATTCTCTTTGGTGTTATTCCTTTGGACTATAAACAATAGGTATGTGACACTCTAGTTGACGAACATAGTTCAACTCACCTAGGCCCTGAAGCGGCTTTGAACCCTGACAGTAGGGGGAAAGGATGAGGAGCTTTGGCCTGTTCAGAGTATCTCCCCCTCAGTCCTCACTGCCTTTTTACAGTCTCCACCACTCGAGTAGCTGCTTTTTTCTTCCCTGCTCCTATAAGTTGGTTAATTCTTGCTTACTAGCTTCTATTAGCAATTTGAGTGCTAGTTGATTGGTATCTAGTATATCGAAATTTGCAGCCTTAGATATTTCTAGCCAAGTGTTCCTCAGGAAGCTGTTCAATAGAGGATGAAGAACCTCGGTGGTGATCTAAGTTGTGGTTTTAAACTTATTTTCCATTTTTCAAACTTTTTTTTCTTTATTTTATTTTTTGACATTGTACTAAGGTGCACTTGTTTCATTTATACTACTTGCTCCAACTTTTAAATATGTTATAATTTTTAAAGCAAGAGACGCTTCATAGTACCACAAGTTTGTGCCAAGATCTTGAAATATTCTTTATGAAACATCTTGAATCTCTGCAAAACCATTTTTAGACTTTTATAAACCAAATTGAGGTCCTTGAGGGTGATAATTTCTGATTAAAACATTGTAGAAAAATTCTTAAGAAGCCTTCCTCTTTACTTGATCACATTTTAACCACAATTGTAGGATATAAAGATTTGTCACTATAGTCTTGGTGAGTTGACTGGTCCCCTAGCACATGAAAGTCTTACCTATAAGGATGTAGAAAAAAATATTGAGGATGCTTTCGAAATTAAAGTGAAAAAGTCAGCAAAGGAAAAAATGAGTGATAGATCAAGCAAGTGAATCTTGGAGATCTGATGCTACATGCAAACCTAAATCCCATCATCCAAAAGAAAAAATGTGCAGAGTTCTAAAAAACTAGAAGAGGTTGTGTCAGCCCTATTGAGTGAAATAAAGGGATATTTTGAGTGTCATTTTAGAAAATTGAGGAGTTCTAACCATGGTTTTGTAATTTTTTAGAATCATGAGCAATAAGAACTCAACAGGAACGGCTATGGAGGAGGTCCAAGATCCTAGCGAGAATTGTGTCGTCTTCTTCCTTCAGTCTAACACCTCTTTCATCGCACCTTTTTTATCCACTGTTGAAGAATGGAGTTGTCTTTCTTGTTCCCACCCGTTGGGCATATAGCCGTTCAGCCTTGTGCATGTTTTAGATGCGTGTTTTAGAAACTATCATAGTTTCTTTTCTTCATCCTTCCATTATTAATTGTATTGTCGTGTCAGAGAGCCTTCCATGTTTGTTGGCCACGTTAAATCTTGTTTGTTTCTTGCTCTTCTTTCTCTCTACATGGTATCAAAGCAGGTGCTTTGATTCTGCGTTTTCATGGCTGGAAATGGCTTGTCTTCACCAAACCAATGGTCAGACTCTACAATGAAAAGAATAGTTGCTCAAGATCAGGTACCCAATACCAAAATCACTTCTACTTTACTAGATGGAAGAAATTATTTATCTTGATCTAGATCTGTTACATTATATATCAGTGGTAGATCAAAGTTGGGTTATGTTGATGGAGAAATTACTCGACCACATGAAAATGATGCACGTTTTAAGGAATGGAAATCCATCAATGAATGGTTATGTCATGGCTTTTCAATTCCATGGAGCCAAAAATTGCTCGAAACTTTATGTTTCTTACTAGTGCTCATGATGTATGGATTATTGCAAAGGAAACGTATAGTGAGCAAAACAATGTCGTTCGTATGTATCAGCTATCTTGTCAAATTCATAGCTTAAAAAAAAGAATATATGTGTTGCTGATTACTATGACAAAATGAAGTGTTTATGGGATGAATATGACATATACAGTGCATCGTATAGTGATAATGCTTCATCAAAAAAACTTAGACAACATGACAAGGACGTTCATTTCTTATCTGGTTTTGGAAATGATTTTGAACATATTCGAAGTCAACTTTTGCTCTCAACAGAATTACCTTCTATCAATAATATTTTGCTCACTCTTATGAGAGAAGAAACACGTCGTTAAGTTATGAACCTAGATATTCAACCAGAAAATCCAGCAAGCAAGAGTTCTAACAAAGCAGCATTTTTTGCAATACTACTGCCTATGTTGCTACAATGAACAAAAGGGATAGTCACGGGTCATATGGCTATAAATCGAGAAATCAAAACCGTGAATTTACTTGCACTTATTGTAAGAAGGATGGGCACACTCGTGATAGGTGTTGGACACTACACGGGAACTGGCATCTAAATGAGTTGACTGCGCCGCTCAAGTTGCTGCCATAGAAACCATTGACGTAGCTGGTCAATTGAAGACTATCATCGAGCTTCTTCAGACTGTATACAAACAAGAGGAGGAGACTGCCATGGTCACCTCGGCATCTAGTCATGATCTCTCGGGTACTCTCTCTACTTACTATGACTGGATTATGGATTCTGGAGCAAGCGAGCATATGTGTTCATCTACTATAAATCAGTTTAATATTAAGGATGTACATGAGAACAATTTTGTTGTTATTCCAGATGGATCCAAGGTGAGAGTTGAAGGTATTAGTAGTATTAATCTCTTTGATAATACCTTAGTTGTTCCTAAGCTGTTTACAAATTTATTGCCTATTTCCAAACTCACCAAAGGATTTGAGCTGTGATATTATATTCTCACCATATGATGTGATCTTTCAGGATAGGTTGACGAAGAAGATTATTGGTAAAGAAAGAATTACCAATGGACTGTATCTGCTGGAACATAAAAACAGAACTTTGACGGATAGATTTGGTAGCTCCTTGTGGCACAAAAGACTCGATCATCTTTCCAATTACAAGTTAAAAGTTTTAATTTCCTACATGTTACTATGATTGTCATTTGTGTGATGTGTGTCATTATGCTAATATGGGTAGACCTTCTTTTCTTGAGTCTAATAGTGTTGCTAAAGATCTATTTGATTTGATACATTCTGATGTGTGGAGATCAGCCCCTGTGAGTTCTTATTTTGGCTTTGGATATTATGTTACATTTATTGATGATTTTTCAAAAATCATTTGGATTTATCTGATTAAAACTAAAAGTAAAGTTTTCGACAAATTTCAAATCTTTTTTAATATGATAAAAATAATACGGAAAACAAGTTAAAACTTGAGGAACTGATAACGACACTGAGTATAAAAATTCCATGTTCAAGAGTTTTGAAAAACAACATGGTATTGATCATCAGTTTACATGTGTAGGAACTCCTCAACAAAACGGAGTAGCCAAAAGAAACAATCGACATCCCCTAGAAGTCAAGCGAGCCTTGTTATTCCAAATGAATGTTCCAAGAATTTATTGGAGTCATGCTCTTTTGAATACATGTTATATTATTAACCGCCTTCCTAACAAGCAACTTCAGGATCGTGCTCCTCTTGAAATCATAAATGGACGAAAACTCATTTTAAACCACATGTGAACCTTTAGATGTGTTGTCTTTGTTACTACACAAAAATAAAATTTACACTAACTTAGTACTCGGGCTCTTAAATGCATGTTCTTATGGTATTTCATTCAATTTCCTTTTAGAAGATCAGAACATCAAACCAGGCCTCCTACTCGTTTATCTGCGTGCTCACTTCCACCAACTACCCGATAGAGCATTATGTTGGGTATGAGAGAATAAACAACAAATATAAAGCTTATTTGTCTCGGGTCTCTAGCTGTTCTGAACCATCAACATATGAGGAAGCGAAAAAAGGCTTGTTATAGGTAAAGGCCATGGATAAAGAGTTTAATGCATTATACAAAAGCAAGACTTAGGATATTGTCACCTTACCACCTGGAAACTGGGTTGTGGGATGTTGATTGGTATTCAAAATAAAACACAAAAGTGATAGAAGTGTTGAAAGATACAAGGCCAGACCGGTACCAAAGGATACACACAAACTCAAGGCTTAGATTATGAGGAAATATTTGCTCTCCTAGCAAAAATGACTATTGTTAGAGTAATTCTTTATATTGCTTGCAATTATAATTGGCCTCTGTACCAATTAGATATTAAAAATGTTTCCTTGCAACGAGAGTTGAAAGAGTGTATATGAAATTTTCTCCTAGGCATCCAAAAGAAGCAAATGGTAAGCTTGCATGCAGGTTGCGTAAGGCTATCAATGGTTTGAAATAATCTTCGAGGGCATGGCACTATCATCTGAGTAACTTCCTAAAACAACACAATTTTTCTAGAAGAAATACCAACAATTCTTTGTTTGTCAAAAGAACAGATGATCAACTTATTATTATTTTGATCAATGTTGATGACATAATTCTAACAAGAACTAATGACCAAGGAATTCTGAAGACTAAAGAGCTCCTTCATGATGATTTTGACATGAAAAAATTGGGAAGGCTTCGTATTTTTTAGGAATTGAGATAGCTCACTCACACAAAGGTCTTTTTCTATCTTAACGGAAATACACGATGGATTTGCTTAAAACAACAGGAAAGATTGGGTGCAAGCCGGTAGAGACACCTATTGAAGTCGGTCAAACGGTAGAAATTACTCCAGAAGAACCTGTCATTAACAAAGAAGGCTACCAACGCCTTCCTTATTTATTTGACTATTACGAGGTCTGACATAACATATGCAGTCTGTCACACCCCGATCTTTTGACACTCGAACATTTTTTTTTCTAAACATCAAACATCGAGGTGTGACTACACATCTATTCAAAAAGACGATGAGCCAAGCAATTCAAAACAATGGGGTGAACTTTCATTAATGCAATCATTTCAGTTCATACAAAATCATATCTATGTGTAACAAAAATGCCCCAAACTGTATAATTGATGTCTAACAAAAACAAGACATCAATAAAACCAAAATAAGACGCGCCGACACTACAAAAGACCCAAAACCTCCCCAGTAGGACGTGAGTGAAGCCATCTGCTCAACCAACTGCCCTAGGTCCGCCAAAACCTGAAAAAGAAAACAACTGAAGGCTCAGCCTTCGCAGTATGGCAACAAGACAGGAAAATACCAAACCCTTTCATGTAGGGCTCAAATAAGAGAACAATTATCAAAATCATCTATCAACATGTCGTGTCACAGTATGACACGTAAAGGCCACTTAATGGCCGCACTAACACAATTTCAAACTCATGCAAAGCCTGCTTAAACATAACACTTGCATTCATATCATTGACATGCACATCAGTCATATACATTCAATCATCTACATTACATTTTCATTAACTTTAGTGAATTATCAGTTCCTGTGGGTGCAAACACAGGCACGTGCACACCATGGGCGGCTTACAGCCGAGAGACAACCCCCGTGGTGGCCCATAACAGTATGGATCCATATCATCCGCTGCAGCGGTAGATAGAGACTCTCCCTCCCTCTCTCGCCGTCGCCGACGCCAGTCGCCTGAAGTCTGATGGTCTCTCCATCTCCGACGGTCTGGTAGTCTCCGACGTCTGGGAGTCTCCGACGGTCTCTCCATCTCCACGGTCTCAGACTCTCACGGCTGTTTCGTTCCCCCGACCTGTAAGCGACTAGCGAGTATGCTTTTGAGTTTTGAGTTAGTCCTACACACCTGCTCGTTAGGTTTTCCTCTGTTTTTCTTGCTTTCCCTTGAAACCTGGATGTTTTCTTGATCGTCGTGATATAAAAAAGGAATCATATGGTTGATTATCGTCTGACTGCATAGCTTTGCTCTGTAGACTGTTCTTGTTTCAGTTTATGTTGCTTCTTTTCTTTTTTCAGCTCTTTTCCTTTTTATTTGTTTGCTCCGCCTATAATGGTTGTCTTTCAGTCTATGTTCCTTCCTCTTTCCTGACAAGAATCTGCAAATGGGTTGTCCCAAAGAACCAAAGCCTAATCTCAGCAACGTGTTGTCTCCTTCAACCCCCAAATCGGTGGGTATGGAACTGAGATCTCTCTCCTCCTTCAAGCCCAGTTGTTGATATGCTTGCTCTCTCTCTTTGCAGGTATCTTGAGTAATGCGGAACCATCGGTGGTTGAGAAGCGGGTGTCGATGCCCGATCTGTAGCACAATATGGGGCTGGTTGTTGATTTAGTAGAGGTAGATTTCTTTAAGATTGACCGGGAGTTGAGGCAGGAGAAGGAGACGATGAAGGTGCTTCTCAAGGATAGGCAAAGGCCAGGCAGAAGCAACAATTGGGCATCATGGTGGAGAGATTGGGCATTGTTCAGAGCATGCAACAAATTGGGCACTGTTCAGAACATATGAAGGTGTTCTTTGTCCATGGATAGTGGAGCTCGTTGCTAAAAACTCGCTGAGTAGAAGGAAGAATCCTTATATCCTGTAGATCAAGTAGAGTTGATTGGTTATGACAGTTTTTTGTTTGCCTGATTATTTACAAATATATACTTATAGATAGGTTATGTGAAGTAGAGCTTACTGCAGCTTTCTTGTGTTTTTCTCCTGCAGCGCCTATTTGTTTCCCAGGTTGAGAATTTGGAGACATCTTCATGCATTACAAGTCCACCTCAAGTGAAGTAAATTTGCTTCCTTCTATTTGATTATTTTTACTGCTTATATGTTACAGAATGAAACATAGAAAAATGAAACTCAATCTGGTTGAGAATGTTCATTAGTTAATGCTTATAATTGTTCTAGGAAAAATGAAACTCAGCACAGAGCAAATTATTTGTGACACTCATTAATTTAGCTGCTGATATCTATAAATTTGCTCTCCTTTAACGCATTTCAATGATGTATAATGCAGTTAATATTTGCTTAAAATTTGGATGAACAGTGTTGTAATTTCTTTCTTTATTTTGACATTTGACCATGTATGTTTTTGGTTTGCAATTAAATTTTGAAGTATCCATAGTTAATCAAAATATGGTCTAAAATTCTGAGTTTGTGTTCCTTCCACAAGGTTATGATGGCCAGGGGCCTGAGCATTCAAGTGCAAGATTGGAGCGCTTTCTTCAGGTGTAGTTTGACTTATCCTCTTGGTTTCATCCAGTTGTATGTGATTTGTGATTGCCAAGCTCTCTTTTCTTCTCATTGAGGAAACTACACCTGAGCAGCGAGACTTAGTCGCATTCCTGGTGGGTGTAAAACGTCAAGGCTAGTACCCTCAACACCCTGCCCTATGCATGCTTGGGCTTTATGGAGGGAATGGCTCTCATGGAGTTTGAACTCTTGACTGATTTCATGACAGCTGAAGCTCAGCCCACTACACCAAACCCCCTTGGGGCATGTTTATATTTTCATCTTTTCCAGTGACTTCTTTTTTCTGCTGACTTGCTTAAGAGCAACATGGCAGTTAGAAATGCTGTAGTATTTTAGTTCACTGCATCATCATTTCTTTAAGTAAACAGAACACTTTCAAAGTTGTATGTGTAAGTTGTGCTTGCCTTCACAACCAAACTTTGCAAGTCTGAAAGTGCCTAATGGAATGTGTGCTTGTTGACTAATTGAGGCTTTCGTTGCTACTGCAGATGAGTGATGACAATCCTTTTCTGATACCTGAAATGGATCCTACTCTTAGGAAGCAGATCCAAGAGTGCAATTGGCAGGTTGTGAATGTGACCACTCCTGCCAATTATTTCCACGTTTTACGTCGCCAGGTGATTGCTTAGTAGCTTTTCTTCCATATTTCGTTACTGAAATCAATTGTCAAGTGTTAAAATATTTGCTTTATACAGATACACAGGGAATTCAGAAAACCATTGATTGTCATGTCTCCAAAGAACCTGCTTCGTCACAAAGATTGTAAATCAAATCTGTCAGAGTTTGATGATGTCCAAGGCCACCCAGGTTTTGACAAGCAAGGAACACGTTTCAAGCGTCTGATAAAGGACCAGAATGACCACTCTCTTCTTGAGGAGGGCATCCGACTGTTGGTTCTTTGCTCAGGAAAGGTATGTTAAAAAATGTTTATGGCAATCATTTAATTTAGCAATATTCACAAAGTAAGTGTAATCATTGTCAACCGTGCAGGTTTATTATGAACTGGATGAAGAACGGAAGAAAGTGGGTGCTAAAGATATTGCAATCTGCAGAGTTGAGCAGCTTTGTCCATTCCCTTACGACCTTATCCAGAGAGAGCTGAAGAGATACCCAAGTATGTCCTATGGATCTCCTTGTTGACGTAGTGTCTTCTGACTGTGCTTCTTGATCAATCAGCCTACAGATTTCTCTAATTTTGTCAGTTGAAGGATTCAGGACAGGGCTTCTGTCAGCAATATTAGGCTTTATTTTACATGACATTCAGCAAATTGAATAATCAATTTGTCACACACACACACACACACACACACACACACACACATATGTATATATATATTTCAATGTATATGTTCCATTGTTTATACTGGAACATTTGAAGTGTTGTGTAACACAATGTCTATTTAGCTACAAGCATTACTCGTTGATATTGTTCTTTACAAATGCATGAAACACATTTCCAAGGTGCCAATAAAATACCAACATTGTCATTTGTCAGCTGTGAAACACAAAATGAGTTAAACGAGTCGAGCTCGACTGTTAAACGAGTTAAACGAGTCGAGCTCGACTGTTAAACGAGTTAAACGAGTCGAGCTCGACTCGCTCGACTCGTTTAACTCTAATGGTTTCATAATTAAATGTTAAACGAGTTAAACGAGTCGAGCGAGTCGAGCTGAACTCGACTCGAGTTTGAGTTTGAGTTCGAGCTTGAGCCTTTTGAGTCGAGTCGAGTTCGAGCTGGGCAAACTCGGCTCAACTCGGCTCGTGTGCAGCCCTAGCTGTAGAGCACTCATCCATGAATGTGTGAATTTCAAGGAGAGATACTCAGCCTTCCCTAGGACACCCAGGTTGGGAAGGAGGGAGCCCACGCTCCAAGTAGAACACACAATAGTACCCTGGGGCCTTGCACCGCCTGCGCTCTGACAGGCGAGACCAGTGGCAAGAACGGGACGTCTCCCAAACACATAGCCACATCCCATTGGCCTCTCATCTCTTATTCATTCCTTCTTATCATTACAGTTACTCATTCACAAAATGACTAGCTAGCACATGAGGTTAATACACCCTACGAGTGCACTTACACCTCCCAATGCCTACACACGAGGTCTATACATACAGTAACAGTCATTGCTAGCTGTCATACAGTACGGGTACAAATACCCTCTATTTCATCCATTTGCATCGTTGCCATGGCAATGCACATGCAACAACATACACATTCATATCAATCATCACATCAATCACATCTTTGAAAAATTTAGCCAATCCACAAAGAGTAGTCTCGATATGTGGTTGGCTCGTAGTTGTCCAATGCAGTTATCATTGTATGATGCTTTCTAATGCACAATTGGGGTTGAGGAGACACTCGACTCGATACCCTGCCTCATCTTTCCTAAACTGATATCAATTCTAGCATGCACATGCAGATGCGTAACATTTTCAAAACAAATGACTAATAATCTTTATAACCCATTCATATCATATAAGCAACATACATATACTCATTCACAAAGCAGTCAAGCAATTAACATCACAATCCTAGGATCCCTTGATCCTAGGAGCACGCAATCACACATTTGCCCAGGCAGGAATTTTCCTGAAATGTCGCTATACCTGTGGCGCCCTCACCAAATTCTTCAAAATGCCTCAAGCTTCGAACTCAAGGTCGACGGGATGTGTCCGGTGCACCAGCAAACATAAACGAGAATAAGGTTTCTACTAGATACCTACACAATTCAAACAAATACGAACAAATACAAAATAAAATCCTTGAGGCACGTGTCCTCGCCTCAAGAGGGTGTCGACAGGGAGTGTCGACCAACAAGCTCCCCAATAGGCCTCCTCCTTTACGTCTTGACATTGCCTCGAAATATCGAAACCCTCAACCATCAATCAATCCATCACTAATTCCTTCCTCAATAACGTTCTTTAATTAAGACATCAACCCCAAAGTCACATCCAAATACCTATATTTTCCCCAATTAACTTCATGACACACCCGTTCACAAAAGCATGCGCTACGTGCACCCTAAGACGGTTCTCACACTTCCCCACACCTCACGATCTCTACCATGCTTCCCTAATGCTTCGAGAATTCATCCATCATGCTTAAATGATCATCAACTATATGAATCTTCGCTTTACATAGTCCTAAGCTTTCCCCCAAAAACAAAATCACTAACATGCGTTCCAAATAATCAATTCTAAGCTCTAGCATGCTCAAACAATAATTATACATGCTTTTAAAGATAACATTCAATAATTTGAGCTTGATTAGGTCTAGCTCACCCACAATCAAGAATCCAAACTGCTGCAACGCCTTCAACAGACACCACAAGTGATCGATCAGTTAGTAGTAGAGGGCACGAGAGACAGGGATAGTGTGAAGAAGAGGGCACGAGAGACAAGAGGGAGACGGCCAGAGAGAGTCGTTCAGTTGAGAGGGGAGATGACAGACAGTGAGAGAGGGAGGAGGGAAAGGAAAACGGGAAGAAGAAGAAGAGAGTGTTACCCAAGCGTCGCCGCCGCCGCCGCTTCCATCGTCGCCGCTGCACGCCCCACCGCCTGCTTCTTCTTCGCGTGGAGCACCCTAACACCGAAAGAGGCAACAAAGGGGGAGAGCGAGAGGAGGACGAGGGCAAGCCCTCTTCGGGCACTTATGCGGTAAGACACGGGTCCGGGTCTGGGTCTTGATCTGACCCGACCTGAAAAATAAGCGAGCGTTACATCCTACCCTCCTAAAAAAAATTTTGTCCTTGAAATTAGATCATACCTCAACGCAAGAACAAATGTGGATATTTCTTCCGCATGTCCTCCTCAGGTTCCCATGTGCACTCATTCAATCCATGGTACTGCCATTCCACTTTCACTAAAGGAATTCTCTTAGTGCGAAACACTTGCTCTCGTTGGTCCACAATTGTAATGGGCTTTTCTTCCATTGTCAAATCATCTTGCACTATAATACCTTGAAAATCAATCACATGTGTCGGATCTGATACATACTTCCGAAGCATGGAAACATGGAAGACGTCATGAACATGGCTCAAGTCAGGTGGTAGTGCCAATCTGTATGTCACCTCTCCAATCTTCTCTAATATCTCAAAAGGTCCGACGAACATCGGGCTCAATTTTCCCTTTACACCAAAATGAAAAACACCTCTAGTAGGGGAAATCTTCAAAAACACATGATCACCAACCTCAAAGGTCAACTCTCTACGACGAATGTCGACATAGCTTTTCTGTCTACTCTAAGCAGTCAACAACTTTTTCCGTATCAATTGCACTTGGTCAGTGTAGTGCTGCAATACTAAAGGGTTTTCGATCATGCCATCACCCAATTCGGTCCAACAAGCTAGCGATCTGCACGGTCTTCCATACAAAACCTCAAAAGGTGTCATCCCAATACTAGAGTGGTAACTGTTATTATATGCAAATTCTGTCAGTTTCACATGTTTATCCCATTCTCCTTTCCACACTAAGACACAAGCACGTAACATGTCTTCTAAGGTCTGAATGGTCCTCTCAAACTGCCCATCAGTTTGGGGGTGAAACGCTGTGCTCAGCTTAAGCTTGGTACCCAATGCCCTTTGCAATTGCCCCCAAAAACTAGAAGTAAAATGTGGATCCCGATCCGAAATGACAGACTTTGGCACTCCATGCAATCTCACTATCTCGCCAATATATAACTCTGCGAGACTTTCCATAGACTGACTGATTCTTATAGGCAGAAAATAAGCGGACTTCGTCAGTCGATCAACAATCACCCATATGGCATCATGTTGTCTTCTAGTGCGTGGCAAACTAACCACAAAATCCATCGTAATGTCTTCCCACTTCCACACTGGGATATCTATTCTCTGCAACAAACCTCCTGGCCGTTGATGCTCTGCTTTTACCTGTTGGCAAACTAAGCACTTTGCCACATATTCTGCAATTTCACGCTTCATTCCAGGCCACCAAAAATTTTTTCTCATGTCTTGAAACATCTTTGTACTGCCAGGATGTATAGAAAACTTAGATTTGTGAGCTTCATCAAGCAACTGATGCTTCACCCTTTCATCTTTAGGAACCCATAATCTCTGCCGAAACCGTAACGAATCATCTTCATCTTGATGCCAAAGGAATCTGTCTTCTTGCTTTCTTCCACGTTCTTAGCAAACTCTGGATCTTCCTTTTGCTTCATTACAAGTTCTTCCATCAAAGGATGTCGTATTAAGGCCGTCATCATTGCCTTGTTCTCATCACAAATGTAAGGCTGTCAAGCTATCACATCTTGCAATAATGTCCAAGAACGAATCAACATACTACACATTGTTGCTTTGGCCTGTCTGCTCAACGCATCTGCCACCACATTCACCTTGCTTGGATGATATGATATGGTGAAATCATAATCCTTCAAGTATTCAATCCATCTTCTTTGCCTCAAGTTGAGATCCTTTTGGGAGAATATATACTTCAAGGACTTGTGATCTGTAAACACCTCAAATGTTGCACCATAGAGATAGTGTCTCCAAATCTTCAATGCGAACACAACTGCTCCCAACTCTAAATCATGAATGTGATAGTGTTGCTCATGAGCCTTCAATTGCCCTGATGCATAAGCCACTACACGTCCATGCTGCATCAACACACAACCGTATCCGATCCCTGAAGCAACTGTGTACACCACAAAACCGAAATGTCCTGATAGAAACGTCAGAATAGGGGCAGAAGTAAGCATGGTCATGGGCGTAGCTATCTTCGAAAAGTCTTGTATGAACCTGCAATAGTATCCAGCCAATCCCAAAAAGCTTCTAACCTCAGTTACACTGCAAGGTGTCCTCCAGTCCTGTACAGCCGACACCTTAGCCGGATCGACGGATACTCCATCCTTTGAGATCACATGACCCAAAAAGTTTACCTTTTCTAGCCAAAATTCACATTTTGAATATTTGGCATAAAGCTTATGCTTGCGCAAAAGACCCAACACTCTTCTCAAGTGGTCTCTATGCTCTGCCTCACTTTCTGAGTACACCAAGATATCATCAACAAAAACAATTACAAATCGATCCAAGAACTCTTAAAAAACCCGATTCATGAGGTCCATGAACACTGCGGGAGCATTGGTCAACCCAAAAGGCATGACCCTGAATTCATAATGCCCATACCTGGTTCGAAAAGTAGTCTTAGAAACATCTTCCTCCCGTATCAAGAGTTGATGATAACCTGTCCGTAGATCGATCTTGGAGAAAACCTTAGCATTCTTAAGTTGATCAAACAAGTCTTAGATTCTTGGAAGCGGATACTTATTATTTATGGTGACGTGATTCAACATACGATAATCTAGGAACAAGCGCATTGTCTCATCTTTCTTCTTCACAAACAATACAGGTGCTCCCCAAGGTAACACACTAGGTCGGATGAAGCCCTTGTCTAAGAGCTCCTGTAGCTGCTTCTTCAATTCATCTAACTCTGCCGGTGCCATACGGTAGGGTGCCTTGGAAATGGGAGCGGTTCCTGGCAGCAACTCTATCTTGAATTCCACTTTTCGTGTTGGAGGCAAACTTGACAGTTCTTCAGGGAACACATCGGGGTACTCACTCACAACTGCAACATCCTGCAACCTCACCGGTTCCGCCTCATTGGTCAACACGTTGACCAAGAAAGCAACACTTCCATTCTCTATCCATCACTTAGCCTTCTATGCAAACACCATTATCTTGTCAATTCGACTAGCTTTGCGAGCATGAAATTCCACAGGCTGCATCTCGTTAGTCAACAATTGTATTTGCTTCTTCCTGCAATCTATATTGGCATAATGCGCATATAACCAATCCATGCCCAAAATCACATCAAACTCACTGAGATTTATGATCACCAACTGTGCAAGTAAGTGATGTTGATGGATCTCTACGTCCACATCCGGTAGATACTCACTACACGACTCTTGAACATGCATAGGACTAACAATTTTTAACACATACGACATCTTTTTAGCCGACACTTCTAGTGAAGCAGCAAATCGACTAGATATAAAGGAATGGGTCGCCCCAACATCAAATAACACTGTAGCAATATGAAAACCAACAAGTAAAATACCTTCAACAAGGTCGTGTGCCTAAAGCTCCTCTACAGTAGTAGCATAGACACGTCCAGTCGTCTGTCGCGCGCTTAAAGGACCGGCCTCAGGCTTCTTCAATTCTCTTTCTTTCTTTAACGGACAATCGTTGATGAAGTGTCTCATACCTCCGCAGTGCAAACAAGCCCCAGTCACCCGATAGCACGGCTTTCCGGGGTGCACACGAGAACAAGTGGGGCACCTCGGTGAAGTCGGAGAGCCCACTGACCCCTGAGTGGTCTCACTGCGGCCTGGCCTGTTCCGCCTGAATGTTCTGTCATCACGCCTTTTATAAGGCCTTGCCCTGCCTATAGGATGTTAGTGCTTGACTGGCATATGTCCATCCTGAGTGTGCTGAGAAGTTTTCTTCTGATGATCCCTCTAAGTCCTAGTCCAATCTTCTTCTGTGCGTCTTGCCATAGTGACTGCCTCATCCAAGTTGTGAGGTCTGCTTGACATAACTCTGCCTCGAAGTCCATCACGCAACCCATATATAAACTTGTCGGCTCTGGCCTCAGCGGTAGTGTAGAGGTGCGGGCAATACGCCTCTAAGTGCCGATACTTAGTAACATATTCCTCCAAGCTCAAATGGTTTTGCTGCAAGTCAAGAAACTCTTGCATCTTCTTATTTCTGGCCTGTGCTGGGAAGTATGTGCTAAAGAACGAATCTCTGAACTGCCTCCAAGAGATCGTCTGTTGGCCTGCAAACTGGATCTCTCGAGTCGATTTCTACCATCTCTTGGCATCACCTTTAAGCATATACGAGCCAAAGTTTACTTTGTTGCCTCCTGGTACCTCTAGAACCTCAAATATACGCTCAACCTTTTCAATCCATTCTTCTGCCTTGTCTGGACTGCCATCTCCAGTAAAGACAGGCGGCTGCATCGACATAAAATGACGGAATGACACTGTTGTTGCCTTCTCCTTAGGTGGTGCGGTGGTGTCTCTAGTAGGACATGCTTGGCTTCTCTGGCTACCTACCATCGATTGCACAAGTGAGGTCAATGCCTGCAACATCGTCAGCAATAGAGCCTGCTGATCCACGGGTGGAGTCTGCCTCGATGGGGTTTGGGCACCCACACTCGCAAGGTCATTCTGTTGCCCGGATGTGCTGTCATCATGTGGGGTATGCGCGTCAGAATGAGCCGGACTTGGCTCCCTTTGTGCCTCGGCTCAACGTGCTTCTTACCCCTACGTTAATATTTCATCTGTACAAACAAGAACCTTTATCCTCAAATCACGTTAAGACCAAACTCACAAATCAATTCACAGTGTGCCTTAGCACAAAGCTCAAAACATCGATTACATTATGTATTCATACTTGAAAAATCAAAACTACAATAGCAAATGGTGCGTACCTGGGCAACACGGCTTTACAAATGAGCTTTAACTCACATCCCTATTGGGGTTTGCCATGGCTCTAATACCAAAACTGTCACACCCCGACCTTTTGACACTCAAACATTTTTTTTTCTAAACATCAAACATCGAGGTGTGACTACGCAACAATTCAAAAAGACGATGAGCCAAGCAATTCAAAACAATGGGGCGAACTTTCATTAATGCAATCATTTCAGTTCATACAAAATCACATCTATGTGTAACAAAAATGCCCCAAACTGTATAATTGATGTCTAACAAAAACAAGACACCAATAAAACCAAAATAAGATGCGCCGGCACTACAAAAGACCCAAAACCTCCCTAGTAGGACGTGAGTGAAGCCATCTGCTCAACCTACTGCCCCGAGTGCGCCAAAATCTGAAAAAGAAAACAACTGAAGGCTCAGCCTTCGCAGTGTGGCAACAAGCCAGGAAAATACCAAACCCTTTCATGTAGGGCTCAAATAAGAGAACAATTATCAAAATCATCTATCATCATGTCGTGTCACAGTATGACACGTAATGGCCGCACTAACACAATTTCAAACTCATGCAAGGCCTGCTTAAACATAACACTTGCATTCATATCATTGACATGCACATCAGTCATATACATTTAATCATCTACATTACATTTTCATTAACTTTAGTGAATTATCAGTTCCTGTGGGTGCAAACACAGGCACGTGCACACCATGGGCGGCTTACAGTCGAGAGACAACCCCCGTGGTGGCCCATAACAGTATGGATCCATATCATCCGCTGCAGCGGTAGAGCACTCATCCATGGATGTGTGAATTCCAAGAAGAGATACTCAGCATTCCCTAGGACACCCAAGTTGGGAAGGAGAGAGCCCACGCTCCAAGCAGAACACGCAACAGTACCCTGGGGCCTTGCACCACCTGCGCTCTGACAGGCAAGACCAGTGGCAAGAACGGGACGTCTCCCAAACACATAGCTACATCCCGCTGGCCTCTCATCTCTTATTCATTCCTTCTTATCATTACAGTTACTCATTCACAAAATGAATGGCTAGCACATTAGGTTAATAAACCCTACGAGTGCACTTACACCTCCCAATGCCTCCACACGAGTTCTATTCATACAGTAACAATCATTGCTAGCCGTCATACAGTACGGGTACAACTATCCTCTATTTCATCCATTTGCATCATTGCCCATGGCAATGCACATGCAACAACATACACATTCATATCAATCATCACATCAATCCTCACATCAATCACATCTTTGAAAAATTTAGCCAATCCACAGAGAGTAGTCTCGATCTGCGGTTGGCTCGTAGCTGTCCTATGCAGTTATCATTCTATGATGCTTTCTAATGCACAATTGGGGTTGAGGAGACACTCGACTCGATACCCTGCCTCATTTGTCCTAAACTGATATCAATTCTAGCATGCACATGCAGATGCGTAACATTTTCAAAACAAATGACTAATAATCTTTCTAACTCATTCATATCATATAAGCAACATACATATACTCATTCACAAAGCAGTCAAGCAATTAACATCACAATCCTAGGAGCACACAATCACACATTTGCCCAGGCAGGAATTTTCCTGAAATGTCGCCATACCTGTGGCGCGCTCACCAAATTCTTCAAAATGCCTCAAGCTTCGAACTCAAGGTCGACGAGATGTGCCCGGTGCACCAGCAAACATAAACGAGAATAAGGTTTCTACTAGATACCTACACAATTCAAAAAAATACGAACAAATGCAAACTAAAATCCTTGAGGCACGTGTCCTCGCCTCAAGAGGGTGTCGACAGGGAGTGTCGACCAACAAGCTCCCCAATAGGCCTCCTCCTTTACGTCTTGACATTGCCTCGAAATATCGAAACCCTCAACCATCAATCAATCCATCACTAATTCCTTCCTCAATAACGTTCTTTAATTAAGACATCAACCCCAAAGTCACATCCAAATACCTATATTTTCCCCAATTAACTTCATGACACACCCGTTCACAAAAGCATGCGCTACGTGCACCCTAAGACGGTTCTCACACTTCCCCACACCTCACGATCTCTACCATGCTTTCCTAATGCTTCGAGAATTCATCCATCATGCTTAAATGATCATCAACTATATGAATCTTCGCTTTCCAACATAGTCCTAAGCTTTCCCCCAAAAACAAAATCACTAACATGCGTTCCAAATAATCAATTCTAAGCTCTAGCATGCTCAAACGATAATTATACATGCTTTTAAAGATAACATTCAATAATTTGAGCTTGATTAGGTCTAGCTCACCCACAATCAAGAATCCAAACTGCTGCAACGCCTTCAACAGACACCACAAGTGATCGATCGGTCCCCAAACGACAAAAATCGTGCAAAAACCTCCACCACCAACACCGCCTATCGCTGCTAGGAGAGGAAAAACACATTCCCCAAGCAGAAAACCTAACAAACCAAGCTGAAAACATTGAGGGAGTGCCCGCTTGGGAAAAAGGGAAAAAACAATTAGAAAAGTTGGGGAGAAAGAGCTCGCTTAGGGCACGTGAGGCAAGGGAAGACAGAGAGATGGAGGTTCGGACAGAAAAAGGGAAAACGGTAATGAGGGTAATTGCGTGAGAGAAGGGGGAGAGAACGGGTGGGGGAGTGAGTGCGAGTGAAGAGAGAGGGATAGTGTGAAGAAGAGGGCACGAGAGACAAGAGGAAGGCAGCCAGAGAGAGTCGTTTAGTCGAGAGGGGAGACGACAGACAGTGAGAGAGGGAGGAGGGAAAGGAAAACGGGAAGAAGAAGAAGAGAGTGTTACCCAAGCATCGTCGCCGCCGCCGCTTCCATCGTCGCCGCTGCGCACGCCACTACCTGCTTCTTCTTCGCGTGGAGCACCCTAACACCGAAAGAGGCAACAAAGGGGGAGAGCGAGAGGAGAACGAGGGCAAACAGCCCTCGTCGGGCACTTACGCGGTAAGACACGGGTCCGGGTCTGGGTCTCGATCTGACCCGACCTGAAAAATAAACGAGCGTTACACAGTCAGTATTGCCAGTCAGTGCAAGCATGCTCCTACTGAAAATCATTGGAAAATTGTCAATCGTATATTGCAATATCTAAAGAAGGCTCTAGGACAAGGTATATGGTGCAAATGCAATATCTAAAGAAGGCTCTAGGACAAGGTATATGGTGCAAAAAGAATGGTCATCATCAAGTGTGTGGTTATAGTGATGCTGATTGGGCTGGTAGTTCAGATAGAAAATCCACACTAGTTATTGTGTGTTTGTTGGAGGAAACATTGTGTCTTGGAAAGGTGAAAAACAGAGTGTAGTGTCTAGATCCAACGCTGATGCTAGCAACAAGTGAACTTACATGGATTAAATCTCTTGTGTTAGAAATTGGATTACAAGTTGATATTCTTATTCTCTTGCATTGTGACAATCAAACTACAATTTCTATTGCAGCGAATCCCGTTTTTCATGAAATGACCAAACATATTGAAATTGATTTTCATTATATTCGTGAGAAAGTGCAAAAAAGAGAAATGTTCACACCATGTACAAAAAGCTCAGATCAACTGGCGAATGGTCTTACCAAAAGATTAAACTGAGATCAACATTACAAGAATCTAATCAAATGGAGGTGTACGAATATTTATCCCTACTTGAGGGAGAGTGTTGAAGAATAGAGTTGTCTTTTTTGTTCCCACCCATTGGGCATATAGCTGTTCAGCCTTGTGTGTATTTTAGAAACTATCATAGCTTCTTTTCTTCATCCTTCCATTATTAAATGTATTGCCATGTAAGAGAGCCTTCCATGTTCGTTAGGCATTCTGGTGGAAGTTATCATATAATGTGTATTTTCTTTGGCCCAAAATAATGAGAAATACAGAAGGAGGTGTAGAGCTTTTGTTGTGGATGTAGGTCTAAGCAGGCCGAACCATGTTAAATCTTGTTTGTTCCTTGCTCTTCTTTCTCTCTACATTCACCCTAGAGGATGTTCTCTTCCTCTTGCACCCTTATTTTTTTATTGTCTTCTTGAAGTGGCATTCCTAATTACTTTTTTTTTTTTTTCCAAGGACTGGCAGAGTTTGAAGGAGTTATTGCTCGTGTATGGAGCCTTCCATGCAGTGGAAGACCATAATTCTCTTTGCCTCCTTCTTCGGAGGGATACTGGTGAGGGCGAATCCACATGTTGGCTTGTGTGGGCAGTTGCCTACACATGCCCACACATATTAGTTAACCTACCAATTTGTATATTTTCTTATTTGTATGGTGGTGCCTCTCAGTCATTTACTTTTTTATATTGATGCCCTTTGAGGATCTAAACTTTTTCGAATGATTGCTCCTCAGCCAAAAGTTTCTGGCTCCGCCTCCAGATACATGGCACATACATGGCACGATTTCCTTTTTGCACTTTTGTTCAGTTTTTAAGAGTTTAAGGCCCAAGTCATCTAGATTCTTGCGCGTCACGATCAGTAGCATCTCTGCATTTATACAACATTTATTTGATAGATATAGTATGCATTATATGATCTTTGTCTGATTTTAATGGCTGTATATTGTATGCAAAAGAGAAAACCGCCTAGTGGATCCATCCCCACCACCGGTTCTCTTTCTTTTCTGGCCCTAAGCTGCTGATGCAATTGACGTTTGTTCTTATGTCTTCAGCTTCTTTTTTCATGTACTTTTAGATTAAGATAGTATGCTCTTTTTTTTTTTTGGGTATATAGTAGCTACGATAATGCTCATTGTATCATGTAAACTAACGTCATAGAATCTCATTGTATCATGTAAACTACGAGATCACAGCTGCAATGTCTCAAAGATGTAGTAGGGAACGGCTCTCTCTTGACGTTTTAGATTTCATTGTTTGCTGCTTTTTAGCATCATGAATTAGGATATTATTCATTCATTTATGCATGGCAAAAGCAACTTATAGGGTGTCTAATGCATGCAGTGTTAGATCATTTCTCCCTTGTTTCCTGTATCTCTAGTTTGTGTTAGGAAGCAACGTTAGAAGTACTCTATATAATGTATGATAATCATTCATTCAGATTAATTAAGACTAATAATGGCAACATTTCAGTTCATTTGTACTCGTTATTTTATTTGGAATTTACAGTTCAAATTCTACAGTAGCTAGATGTACTTGTCTTCCGAGCACGTATGACAGTTGCATGCTTCGGTGTCTTATACATCTAACAATACATAATTTCTCTCTTGTTTCATGTGTTTCTATTTAGTTGAGGTTTAGTTTCATGTAGTCTTATTTCATGTGCACTTGATGGCATTTCCGTTATATTTTTTATGCATGTGGTTAGTTCATTTATATTGCATTTATTCTAGCATTTTAGTTCTAAGTCATAATATATGGAACTTATGTTGGTCCCCCGTGAGGACTCCCACATAAAGCCATGTCACCTTCATGCATTAGACTCTCTCTCTCTCTCTCTCTCTCTCTCTCTCTCGACTCCCCACCTCCCAACCCCCTTCTTCTTCTTCTTCTTAATTTAGTACATTCGTAATAACATCAATTGCATATTCCGTAAGTTTATTTCATGCATTAATTCGTTTACGCATATAATTTAGATGCATGTCTTGTCATATAGTAGAACCAGAGCTTGCATTTCATGCATGAGCCCACGAATGATGCTTAGCCTCGTAGGCTTGTCGTGTATTTAGTAATTGTCTAGTTAGCTCATGTTGATATTTGATTTGATTTTCTTATTGTTGATTACGTGTACTTACTTTGTGTGCTGATTTGAGTAGGTTTAGAGCATGTTTAAGAGTCTCAATGTGTTAGGGTTTAGGTTAGAAATACTCTATATAATGTATCAATTTAGCATTCATTAAGATTAATGACCATTAAACGCAGCAGCCTTTAATTAGTTAACTCATTGTTTTTATGTGGGTTTTCTTTTTGGAAATCTTATTATTTTGCATTGTATAAGAGTATTTAGGCTTTTCATTTGTTTGCTCTTCTTTTCCTTATTTTTCTTACTTTTGTAGCAGAGTGTAATTGCCGTCTGGTAGGTGTACTTCATTTTCTTGTAGTCAATTAGGAGTTTCAATTGTTCCATTTTTCTATAAGTTGGAGTATTAAGTTTATGTTTAGATTTACTTGTTTTTCCTAGAATATTTTTCTAGTGTTGTTTTTATTATGTATTAGTTCCATTAAGATCCGTCCTAGTGTCCTAGATGGGTATGCCTCCTTTGGCCTTGAGACCAGCGGTGCCTCGTGTAGCCACTAGGGGGCAATTGTCTGCACAGACCAACAAAAAAATTCTTCAAGGTAAACTTTTTAGTTTATATATTGGTGCTCTTAAAAATGTATATCTATATATAACTAGTGTCCCATTGCCACTTCACCCCTGTTGCTTTGTTTAGATGGAGGGAAAGGAAGGGATGGAAAGGAAAGATAGGGAAAGGAAATAAGAAAGGAAGAGAAGAAAGGAAAGGAAAGGAAAAAGGTGCTTATAAAGCTTGTTTGGATAGAAAGGAAAGGAAAGAATAAAATTTACAATAATACCCCTAATGATTAAAATGTTAAAAAAAAAGTGGAAGACAATTCATGCTAAGTTGTTAACTAAGAAGATGGAGAGAGAAAGAGAGGGGAGGTGGGGGGAGCTGTGTTACGGCACGGTGGAAAGAACGTGACTTTGTTGTGTAGTAGGGACTCCAATTATGTCAAAATGACAATAACTGAATGAAGAAGGAGATTGCGATGGCAATTTCATTTTTTTTTCTTATGACTAACAATACCATTATTTCGTCGCTTATCAACCTAACATTTTAAGTTCCTGGTTTCCTTTTGCCCTTTCCTGATCTTCCATACCTTTTCCTTTGTTAGGCAGAGTTCATATTTTTGAGAATTGATTTCCTGTTCGTTTGATGTATCGGGCTGATTATTAAAATTTGATGTACATTGCTCCTTGGTGCTTTGGGGACAATCTGCTATTATTGAGTGTGGTGCACACATGACTTCTTTTTGTTCTCTGAACCACAAGATTAGTGAAATGCAGCTTGTGTCTCAGGCATGTAGGATTGTCCTGAAAGTTGTTGGGGGTTAGCCTCCTATTGTCACAAAGACATGAACCAACAGAAACACGAAGCGAGAGCTTATCTTATGGTGCATATAGCCCAGTGGATTAAGGTAGTGGATTATGAATCCACCATTTGAGGTTCAATTCCCGTCGTTCGCCCACTCACATCATTCATTATTTTTTATAATTTGATCCAACAAAGATTCATATTAAAAATGTATAATTCTCAAGAGATATAGAAGTGTTGCATATCGATTTCGATAGAATACATATTTTATACCATATGATATATGAATTATTGTAATTGAATTGAATAAAATTATGTATTACTGTATGGTAGTGGGTTGCCCGGGACTAATCGGATGGAGTAGATATCCTTGTTCCCCAATAGAAAAAAAGTATCCCTCCCCAAACCGTGCTTGCATTTTTCATTGCACACTGCATTCTCTGTGTACATCTAAAACATGAGTTGAAGGGGTAGATTTTATTGGGGAAGAGGAAGCCATAAATTAGGGTTTATCAAGACCAATACTACGAGCTTTCGGAATTCAATGGGACCTTCGTAAAGTTGATCAGTATGACTGTTATGATGAATTCGATTGGAAAATCCAATGGCAAAAGGAAGGAAACTTTTCTTTCTTTTTCTTTTTAATTAAAGGTATATGCCTGAGACACAATCTACAAATCCACGAACCAGAAGCCAATGCAGTGAGCATTGGTAGGGTACTGATAGGGTCTGGTAATTAGGAAAGATTGATAGTTATAGTCTTTCCTATAAGTCAACCTCCCTGGATCCTCATAGCAAAGATATATAGCCCTTCTTTTATAGAACCTGCTTATTTTGAAGTAGACTTTGAAGATAAATAAAGTATCAATAGTCCATAAAGTATCAATAATCCTTTTTTGTCCACCGGGCGAGAATCAGGCCGGTTATATCAGCAAAACAGAATTCTTAACCATTTGTTGTGTTGATCAGGCGACACCGGATTTGAACTGGGAGAAAGGATTTGCAGTCCCCCACCTTACCACTAGGCCATGCTGCCAAAAAAGAACTAACTAGTAGAAATCCTTGGTCCGCAAGTAATCTTAGAAATCAATCCCAATTTGGAAAAGATCTCAATATTGTATTCGTTTAGAACAAAAACAGAAATTGTGTTTTCATTATGGTTTGATAGAGCGAAATTGTATTTTCATTATGGTTTGATAGAGCGACAACTACTTCGATATGTTTGTATCGCTGGAAATTCAAAATGGTTAGATGGGTCAAGTCTTATTGTTCAAATCCGACGAAGGGCTTTTCCATAAAGCTGCAATGCCATTTTGGTACGAAATCAGTAGACCACTCTCACTGATCCCATCTCCAAGATGCAAAAAAGTTCCATTGTCACAAAACTGCTCCAAAATTGGCTTGGTTGCAGGAAATAGAATCTCTTACTTCTAAGAACTCAGGTTATGAAAGAAGAGAAATTCATTCAGGTATTCTATTTCTATACACTAAAGAAATACGGGGTTGCAAGGCAGTCATTAACCGCCATGTAAGTGAACCAACTTGCTCCAAGGTGACGGCCCTTCTTCGAACTCTGCCTTAACCCTTTCATGAGCCACGAACAGGATCCTCCAGGCTCCAGAATGCATGGATAATTCAGGACTCGGCCCTCATTAATCTGGCCCAAAGCATATTCTAAATACAAGCACACCAACCAGTCACTCGCGTCATCAATTTAGAGCTTATCCTTCGATCGTATTTTGTCATACCACCAAAAAGATTTGCGCACACATTGATCAATTTCGCCCATACATGACAATGTTGTCCACCGTGAAGTCATAAAAATTCAGTCAGATTAGCATGAAGTTAGTTCCTACTTATCCAACTAGAAATCGACATAAGACGGCATTACGCAACTAAACAGGGTTTCGTGGGAAGAATGTCGCTGGTGAGGGTGAACTAGGTTCACAATCCCAAGAAGGCAGTTCATAATATAATCCCCCATAGAACAAGGCTACCAAAATAAATAGACGGAGCAGCCCCTAACGAAAAGAGAACCCATCCAAACATGCACCCGCGATCCTAATAATCCTCGTTACCCAAAATTAAGTTGCCAGACATCCAAGCAAGAGACGTCATTGAAGAAACAAAAAGGAATATAAACCCAAAATTCATTTAAGAACTCAAGAGACACAAAATAACTATAAACCCAAAATTCAACAAGGGACAAGAAGTCGAGAAGCTTAAAAGCACCCTCTCTCTCTCTCTAAGAGGACGCCCCGCTTCGAATTACTTGACTTTTCTTGGTCTTCCTGGGAGCAACCTGAGTATCCGCCTGCAGCAAAACCACATGCAACTAAATAAACACTCTCTCAATTGATAACTTGAAGAAGGGATGGGCTAGTTAAAAGAACGTCAAACATCTTCAATAAGGCAGGACAATCAGACATTTCCATCAATCGCATGTTCGGTTTAACGTAAACAACCAAAAGGCATCTGCAACTAATGATTGAAAAGCAATCAGAAGATTGTTTTATAAAACAATGTTGCAATTTGTCCGAGGCCCGCCATGAAGGTTCAGAGAGGCACGGAGAAAACTGCATAGGTTATGCTTTTGTTATTTTATAAAACAATGTTGCAATTTGTTAGAGGCCAGCCATGAAGGATCAAAGAGGCAAGAAGAACTGCATAGGTTATGCTTTTGTTGTTTTATAAAACAATGTTGCAATTTGTTTGAGGCCAGCCATGAAGGCTCAAAGAGGCAAGGAGAACTGCATAGGTTATGCTTTTGTTGTTTTATAAAACGATGTTGCAATGTGTTCGAGGCCCGCCATGAAGGATCAGAGAGGCACGGAGAACTGCATAGGTTATGCTTTTGCCAGCCTTCAAGGCAAATACACGCCATGTTTTCAAGACAGTTTTGCTCTGCTAACTGGCTTAAGAGTTCTTGCCAACGTAAACAGCCGAAAGACAAGTAGAACTATCAATTGAAAAGAAACAAGAAGATTTTTTCTAAAACAATGTTGCAATTTGTTCGAGGCCCGCCATGAAGGATCAGGGAGGCACGGAGAACTGCATGGGTTATGCTATTGCCAGCCTTCAATGCAAATACACGCCATGTTTTCAAGATGGTTTTGCTCTGCTAACTGGCTTAAAGTGTCGAGGCAAGGTTAAACAGTAACTAATGAAATAAAAAAATAAATAGTTTTCTTCTAAAAGAATGTAGCAACTTGTTCGAGGCCAGCTATGAAGGATCACAGAGGCACGGAGAATTGCAGAATCATATGCTATTGCCAGCCTTCAAAACAATATTTGCCATCAGTTTCACGACAGTTTTGCTCTGCAAGCTGGCTTTAAGGGTTTGTGACAGACGCATAAATAGCATCAGCAAAGCCATTTATCCACAAACAGAACATGATTGAATTTTTTGGTGCAAATAAGAACATCCAAGAAGCCATATATATGAGCACATGATGAGACAGTTATACCAGATACCACAATGCACAGCCATGCACGAGAAAACCAATTTATAGTGCATATCAGACTGGGCATATACACATCTACATGTACAGCAAGAACATGCATGCATAAAACTGATAAAAGTTGCAGGGAACAGAAAAACTCACGTTTCAGAAGATATAGTTGATAAACATGATGAATTTTCAAAGTTCAAGGAGAATCTTAGATAACATTAAACATACCTCCTTTTTAACAGGTGCCTCCTTCTCTGACAAAATCAACTCAATATGGCAAGGTGAAGACATGTAAGCTGCAATTGAGTAACATATTGTTGTCATAACTCACAACTAATCCCTCATGTAATAGAAGGCAGTAGATACAAGAACCATAAACAGGAAACTTACGGTTGATTCGCCCATGTGCACGGTAAGTTCGTCTTCTTTGCTTCTGGGCCTGGTTGACTTGAATGTGGGATATATAGAGTGTATCGACATCCAAGCCTTTCACCTGAACAGATATTGATACTACCATTATTTGAAGAAAATTAAAAAAAAAAAAAAAGCAGTCCAAAGCAAAATCTAGAAACAGAAGAAGCTATACATCAGCATTACTCTCAGCGCTTTTCAGCAGGTTCAAGATAAATTTGGCAGATTTTTCAGGCCAGCGACCCTGTCCATTTGAATGACGTATCTTTGCTTGAGCTGTTCGCCCAACCCCTCCACAAAAACGCCTGAAGGGAATGGCTTGCTTGTGAGCAATAACATCCTCAAGGTACCTCTTAGCCTTGCCCAATGGCAGCTTTCTTATTGCAAAAGCTGTCTCCCTGGTATTCTATGTAAGAAAAAAAAACCATTGCTTAAGATACTACTTAAGTATATGATAGCATTAACAGAACACTGAAAAAAAACATATATACAGACAATACTTCCACATAATTTCATACACAGATATCATCACAAAATGTGCACCTCAGAGATAACAAAACCACTTGCTTTCAGCAACAGAGAACAAGACCAAAAAACATACTCTGTCAAGTGAAGGCTTTATAATGGTATGGAAATGGAACTTCATTCTCTTAGTCTTCCATTTTTCTAAAGAAGTATATTTAGCCAATACCAAGCAGAATCCCAAAGAGAAAATGATACCTCAGATCAACTCCAGACTTAAGAAAAAAATGTTGCAAACGGATCCATGAAACTAAAACATATAAACATACACACACACAGATTGTATATATATATAATTCATCATTCTCAATAAGTTAAAAGGACTTTGTACTGATCCAACCAAGAACGTATCAACAAAAGTGTGAACTATAGTAAATACACAAAACAATAGGCGTCAACACCTGAGAAGATAAGGACACGGTATACGCTGTTCAAATAGGGCTATGTTACATTATTTTTTGAACCTTTTGTCAGAGGCCAAGCCTACAACGGTTCACCCAATAACAATGCAATCTATGTCCCTGAAGCTTACGAGAGACCAGTTCATTGAGACAACAAGCCCCTGCTTTTTTTCTTCAGGTATCGCACCAATTCCTACCAAATCGAGAGTAAGCAAAAGGAGAAAACATAAAAAAAAAAAAACAAGACGGACACTTTTCTACACGCAAGAAACAAAAACCGTTCGTCAGTACTTCAACATAACAGTCACGTCAACGGAAACAAGTCAACAAAACGGCCAATGAGAAACCGATCAAGTTCGTGGTCGAAGTAGATATCACCTATAGTTACCACTAAATGAAAAGGATACGAGAAAGGAAAGCGAGGATGTGAAAGCTTTTAAAATATAACACCAGGACTGGCCATGGGATTCGGAGACGTAGCCAAGGGGTGATACCATTGAAACCGTGGAAATGAATACTAGAAAACCCTTTCTAAGCTCGCCCAGTCAATCTCCAGAGCTTACCCAGAAGCAACCCGTCAGAAAAGAGAAAACCCAAAACTCGAAATCAAACCATGAACCAACTAATGAGACCCAAACCCAGACATTCTACCAAAAAACATAAGGCATTAAAGAACACCGGACCAAAATTCACACCATGAAAAGGCCACAAACACTCAACAGAAAAGATAGTATGCTTCACAAGAACGTAAAATAAAACGGCAATACCTTGAAGTGAACCCTAAGATCCGAACCCCTAGCCTTGCAGGCTGAAACAATACCAAGCATTCTTGTCAGATCAAACCAATCAACCGTCGAAACCAATAATTTATAACGTAAAAGCCACAGATATAGACCATATAAGAGTCAGGAAGCTCGCCTTTAGTAGGATTATCGGGTTCCCTGGAGTACTTCACCTGAACAAAAAAATGCGAATGAGAAAAGCAGGACTCAGACGAAATCGACACAGAGAGAGAGATGGAGAGAGAGAGAGAGAGAGAGAGATCTCACCATCTCCACCACGGATAGAGCCCCCCCTGCAAGAGCGACGTCGTCTCCTGCTGCTTCGAGAAGGAAGCAAATCCCCCTAGGGTTTTCGCACTTATAATGGAGGAAATTCCGGCTTTGCCCTTTGAGAACTTAGGGCATTTCCCTTGATACGGTTATACCCCTTGCTTTGTTCGTTTTCCTTTTCCTGTCCCTATTCGACAACAGATCGGGTCCGAACCAGATCCGTTTTAGCTACTAAAATCCATATTTCAGGAAAAATTCCAGAATTCATATTTCATTGGGTCTTGGATGAATGCTGTTTAGGCAACAAATTTGACCCGGACCAGGTCAACGTTGTCGAGCTAAGACACGGATCCTGACTTTACTCGACGAAGGACCTCAGCCTACCCTGCTCTCCTTATTTAGAGATGTACGGCCAGTCAAGCTAACTTGGGCACTTGGGCTCAACTCGAACTCGCCCATGTAAGCTCAACTCAAGTCCCAATCTCCACTCGTGTTTAATAAACGAGTTGATCTTGAGCTTGAGTTCAAACTCCAGTTATAAATGAAGTTCAAATTACAGACTCGTTTAAACTCGACTTAGTTCATGTCTTCTATGTTTGTTAATCTTTGTGGGCATGTTGGTAAGTTTTGATGAATTTGAACGTCATTTTTATGGTTTTCATTTTATTTTGAAAAATATATGAATCAAGTGACATAAACTTAGACGAGTTGAGTTCAAACTCAGTTTGTCAAGTCGAGCTTAGCCACTGTTTATCGAGCCAAACATGATGTAAGTGGAGTCGAACCCTAGCTCGACTTTCTTATTGTATATTCCTATCCCTGCATTAGACCTAAGATCCAAAATCTTAGTTGGCAGGAAACTTTGGATTTGAAATTCACGTTTCTTATATGATAGGAAGATTCATCGTTTGTATAAAAATAGATTTCATTAACCGTGGATTTTAGATCTCCTCCTCCAAATATATCCTAATTATTGAAACATGGCTTTGTGCTCCAAAGGTGCTACAAGGGGAAGATGAGCTTTATGCTGGTCGCCCTTATGGCTCTAAGACGCAAGTACTCACCTTTCAGTTATGGCTGCACACGGGCTGAGTCGAGCTCGAGTTGGGCCAGCTTGAGTTCGAGCTCGATTTGACTAAAAAAGGTCAACCCGAACTCAAGTCGAGCTCGACAAAACAAGCTCGAGCTTGACTCGATGATACTAACATCGAGCTCAATCTGTGTTTGTTGAACTTGTTTATGTTAAGCTTCTCTTATTTCTTTTAACGTGTTTAACTCTATTATAATCAATATCCATTGCATAGTCGAGCTGAGATGAGTTTAAAAGAGGCAAGTTCTTACCACTCTAATTTGACTAGTTCAACATTTCAAGCATGTATTTGAACTTGAGCACGAGCAAGTTCAAGTCCAACTTGAGCTGGCTCGACTCATTGTGCAGCCCTACTTCCAGCAAGTGCAAGTGAAAACACAAAGAGTTGTTTCCACCTTTTTTTTGTTTTTATTCCATTTGATCAAGATTTTTATTGGACAAATATCATTACACATTGGTGTGTTTAACACTAAGATAAACTCTCATTGAGCATAAATTGTATATATAAAGTTCCCCCAATGGTGAAACTGTAAGTTATTTTTGGCTCTCGGCACTCATTTATCTTGGACCTTTTCAAATACATAATAAAACGATTGGGAGACGGTAAAACGAGGGGCACAAATACATGAAAAAACAAATGGTTGGAGACTGCTAATATATAAATAAGTAAATTTTATTAGACTATGTGAACAACTTCTCACATAAGCCTATATGTGGCCATATAGGCCCTTAATAGTCTGACTTATTTTAGGTAAGCAATATGTTAATAACCCACTGTCTGAAAAATAATTTTGAAGCCCTTCTCCCCTTCAAGTCTCTCTATCTTTAAAGGTTTGAGTTGCATCAACATCAGCAATGACAGTGATGCACCCTCCAAGTTTCAACTTAGGTGTCATGTACCACCACTTAAAACACAAAGGTATAACACTTATAAGAATTATATTAAAATCCCGCATTTTTATAAGCCCTTATCTTGATAGCTGGCTATACTCCTTCAAGCTAGTCTGACTTGTTATCTTATGATAGAGCATAAGTATTTATTTTCTTTTTATAAAGGGAAAACATTGTCTCACCTATCAAACTTTTACCTTCCAAAGGATATCTTCATTGTGTCTGTCATCGAGAGAAATAGCATCTAAGTCTATTACTGAATCATACTTTTTTATGTGCTTATAAGACTTAAGGTAAAGCTGTAAACTTTCAGGTTCAAGTTCTTGATTAATTTATCATGAACATTGTAAACAAAATTGTTACAGGTGAATCTAGAATAGCAGGACTATCCCTTATGTGGATGTGAAATAATATATATTCAGGTAGGATCCATCATTTGGCAAATGTTACTTAATTGGATTTCATGTAAATGGATTTGCATTAGGATTCATACCCTAAAGTTTAAAACAAGACTCAAATCTCACTAGGATAATATCCAACATCTGTGTATAATGATGTTAGATATTTACTGAATCCCAATAAAGTATCAAGACTTGAATTCATATTCAGCCAGGAAATTACATATCAAGGTTTGAATCCAATCATTGATTGGATGTGATATTTTTTCCAGAACCGACTACACTGATTCGAAACTACATATTTCCGATCCAATTATACATTGATCCATTTGGCCGATGACATTGAGTAAGCACCGCGTGCAATTGCAGAGTCTTTGTGAAACAGGAAAAAAAGATCATAGGATAACTTTTTCATATTACTTATTCCTCAGGTTCCATCTTTGGAAACGAAGGCCGAGACTGATTTTTCTTGATCACGCGTTGACAAAGTGAAGGGGAATTGCTCCCTATGAACTTTTACTCATTTACTGTGCCTTGTCGGGAAGAGCTCCATCGAATGATCGTAAACGAAATCTGTTGTCTTGAACGGAGAGGTTTGCATTTATAAACCTCATTGTGAAGGACAACTATCAACACTGGCCTATTAGCTCAGTTGGTTAGAGCGTCGTGCTAATAACGCGAAGGTCGCAGGTTCGAGACCTGCATGGGCCATACATAGTTGAACGCTTCTAAATCTTTTTAAAACCACTTCCTGAAGTTTCTATCATATCTTGCAATTGCCAAGAATCAAGATTAACGTTAACCTATTTTACTATCGAAGCGACAATCTTGCAGCAAATACTTTCATTGGATACTATGAAGCCATTTTCCATATTTTGGATCATAAAAAATCTAAATACTTCCATTCAATAATTGAATTAAAACGATTGCGATACATTTTGAATCATCAAAATTTTTGGTAGTGAATAATCGCATTTCCCTTTTTCTGCAAGGGCTGTTTTCTTGAAAAAGGGAAAAATAATTTTGGGAATACTGTCAAAATGTTGTGAAAATTCGAAATAGCGGCATGTATTGGTAGGGTTATGCCCGTGGCCAACCAAAGTCCGAAGCCGATGGCCGTGCCTACCCTCAAGATCACCTTGTACCAACCTGAAGACTTTCCTAAGACAAATCAAATACAAGACACTACCCAGTCGGACAGGAACCTCGACTTCAAAAAATCCCAATAGGTAAGGAATACAAGTAAGGTTATCCCAACCCAACAGTTAAACCTACTACAAATAACTTGAGATGTGAGACCAGTATAATGGGGAAGTGATACAATGATAAATCTCTCAAATCTCTCACAACTTACTCAAATAAACCATCAAACCAAATCTAATCGAGCAAACCACACCTACCCGTAGGAGGCTAAGTTGGCACGAGGTCGTGTCCTTGGCATGGTGCCTCAGAGGTCCCTCAAGGCTCAACAACGACCCAAGGTTGGGCTAAAAGCAAATGCAAAAACAAAACAACCTCCCACATGCTATGTCACAATGGGACGGGTTCGGGTACGGGGGTATGGGTACGGCATTTTTTAAAATCATGGTACGGGTACGGCGACTATTATATATAAAAAATAATTATTTTATATAATTAAACCATAAGTTGTAACAAAAATGTCAATAAAAAGAGGCTCATAATGAATAAATTATCATTTTTTCATTTTGTTAATGAAACTTCTTATGTTAAAGTAAAACAAAAAACAAAAAAAAATAAAGAATAAGTAATTTTTTTTTTTAAGTTATAATGTAGTTTGGATCTGGATCCAACCCGAATCCAGATCCAAACGTACCCAGCCGTACCGGGTACTGGTACGCTGTACCGGTATGGCGGTACGGGGTATGCCACTAAAGTGGCGTACCACTGTGACTTAGCCCACATGTCTATAGGGTGGAAATAGAGTACCGGTCAAGGCTTGGCGTATGAAAACCCAAGGCCGCGAGGTGAGATTCCACACTCGGCAATAGCAGCACCACGATGGATGAGGCCGTGGATGATGACAAGCTCCAAAGATGAAGAAGCACGCCGGCGGATGAATTGCTTCAAGGATCATCTCCAAGTGCAAGGTCCTTGCCGAAAAACGCCTAGGAGCTCCACGGGCGTATGCCGGATGAAGTGGGGACTGGCTGAAATCTTCGCTGGAGAGTCGCCGGAAAAGTAGCAACGGCGGCAAGGCCCGCTGGTTCCAAGACTCTCAAGGATGCGATAAAGAGATCGCGGTCTTCCTTGGTGCTAGGGTTGGAACCAACTAGGTGTGGGTCTTGGGGCTTAGGTTGGACTTAGATGGGCTCGGGCTAGGTGGGTCAAGGTTGGTCCGGACTAGGTCTAGGAAGTGGGCTCGGTTAATGATAGGCTAGGCGAGGTAGGTCTAGTGGTCCAAGTCCTATGTTAATCGGGCTAAGGGAAGTGGGTCAAAAGTCAACTCCTAAATTCAAGGGAGGGTAGGTCTAGGCACCAAGGGTGGAAATGGGAAATGGAGGGGCAAATGTGAAGAATGTAAAGTGGGACTAGGGTGGATCGAGTGAGGGAAAGGTAGCTAATGATTTTGAGAAGATCCCAAGTGAGGATCAAGCTCCAAGATGCAAGGGTAAGGTGGCGGCACGGTAGAGGCTATCTCCCAAGTAAGTAAGAGAGAGGCTAGGGGAAATAGTGAGGTGGAGGGGCAAGTGGACCAAATGTGGTTTGGTGGAGCTGGCTTGGGGTGTGCTCGAGCTAATGTATAGGACACTTGGCGAGCTAGGGGCTGGTCAAACCTAAAATGGTGGAGGCTTTCCTAACTAAGTGGGATTGGATCCCAAATGAAATCCAAAAAGGTGGATCGAGCCCTCCAAATGAGGAGCACTTCCACCAAATGAGGAACACTCACACGAAAGGTGGAGGAAGGGCTGGACGAGATCTCCTCAATTCTCTCTAACACTCTAGGATTTCGCCACATGTCAAGGATCAAGGGTGGAGATTGGCGAAGGACCCAATGAGAATATTCCACTTACCAAATGTGGAGATGCGATCTTGGAGCTTCCAAATGTAGACCGGCGCTGGAAGATTTTTCCCAAATGTTCGCCGGATTTCCCAAATATACCTCGAGAGGACTTCAATGACTTGCCGCCCCACGCCGAAGTCTCTCGCTGGAATTCCCAAATGTATGCTGGAATTTTAGCATTTGTGGCCGAAAATTATAATTTCCGGCCGTCCCAAAGGTGGACCGAACTTCACTAAAACTTGTTGATTTCACTTCTTCTTCTTCTTTTCTTGGGCGGCTTCTTTTCTTTTCTTTTTCTTTCTTTTCTCGCCCCTTTTTCTTTTACTTTTTTTTATTTTTTCGGCAAGAATAACAGATCTGGACCGTGGCTGGAATGTGTCTCTTTTGCACGGTTTACACGATGATAACAACTTTAACTCGAGGGGAATTTCACAAATAACAAAGAGGAATGAATGTGACTCGTAAAAAGGACCTTAGAGTCGATTTCAACCATGGAAAAGAGTAACTTACCGGCTTTAATTCCGATGGAGCACTCCCACTTAGGGGTGGGTATCGGGCCCGGCCCGGTAAGGGCTGGCCCGATCCGGCCCGTCGGGCCGACCAGCCCGGCCCAGACCTGGCCCGAAATATTGTCGGGCCGGGCCGGGCCTGACCACCGAAAGTTAGGCCCGGCCCGCCTGCGAGCGGTCGTCGCAGAGACATGCGCCCTTCCTCTTCGTCCCGTCCCGCTGCGAGGAGGTCGTGTAGGAGACACCCTTCGTCTTCGAACTCCTCCAGCTCCACGAACCAGTCCCCGTCGGCGACTCGGCGTCCAGCAGGACCAGCACCACAAAGTTACGAACGGGTCCCTCAGGCTCAGATTTGGTTTTCCGGTGGCCGCGGAAAGAGGATACCTCTTGGAGGAGATAGGCGATGCCGAGGCAAGGATGGACAGGAGGAGCCGGCAGGATTTTCCCCAAATCGTATTTGGGGGAAGGGAGCGGGAAGGGGGAAAGGCAGAAGGGGGAGGACAGGAGGACGGGGGAAGGAGAGGAGAGGGAGATGGGAAGGGGGAAAGGGNAAGGGGGAAAGGGGGAAGGGGAAGAGGGGGAAAGGGAAGGGGGAAACCGGGAAAGGGGCAAGGGGGAGGACAGGAGGAGGAGGATGGAGAGGGAGATGGGAAGGACAGGAGGAGGGGGATGGAGAGGGAGATGGGAAGGGGGAAGCGGGAAGGCGAAGGAAGCCGTGGAGAGAGGCAAGGAGGGAGTGAAGGAAGGGAAAGAGAAGACTCAGGGGAAGGGCCGAGAGACCATGGAGGCGGCAAAGATGCGGGCAGAGGAGGCGAAGGCCGAGGGATCGGAGACGGTGGAGCAGGTGAAGGAGCGAACGTTGGAGACGGCGGATGCTGGGAGAGAGAAAGGATCGGAAGTAGCAGAGAAGGCGAAGCAGAGGACGGGGGAGGCGACCGACCGGCTGTCGGAGATGGCAGACTGGACGAAGGAGGGCAAGAACAGCACGAAGGAGACGGTGCAGGAGGGCATGGACGCGGCGACGAGGCGTGCGGATGAGGCCGGGAGGTCTGTGTCAGAGACGGTGGCTAGGGGGAGGGAGAGTGCGTCGTCTGCTGCCGAGGCTGTGAGGGACAAGGCGTGGGAGACTGCGGAAAGCACGGAGAAGAAGACGAAGTAAAAGGGGGAGTCGGGCCGGCCGGGCCGCCGCCGAGCTGCCCTATTGGGCCCGGGCACGGCCCGGGACCGCTGCCGGGCCGCCCTATCGGGCCCGGGCCCGGCCCGGGACCGGTTTTTCCCGGCCCAAGCCCGGGCCCAAACGGGCCGGGCCGGGCTGGCCCAGCGGCGGCCCGGCCCGACGCCCAGGCCTACTCCCACTTGGCCGAACTCTAAACTAAAGAACCCCCAACGCCGTTGCACACTCTTTCAACCAAGTTACTGGCGCTTACCTCAATGAGTCCCATGGAGGATGGTATGTCCCTTTTCCGCCTAGTTTCCTAGACTTCAAGAGACCTTTCCGGTGACGACGTAGCCTCTAACCTTCACGGGTGGGGACGTGAGGGCTGCACTTTGATCGCCGATGTTGAAGTGGGGAAATCCGTGAAGAAGAATCACCTTGCGTCGGGCACTTGGTAGTTCTTCAATCGCCTAACCCTTTGGCCGGGTGGAGGAAGAAGAGAGTAGAAATCGAGGAAGGGAAGTCATCGGGTTGTGCAAGAGCTCGAGGGAGTCCAGTAATGGTGGCTGGTTTTCCCCAAATGTGGGACGGAAGAGAAGCGAGAGAGACGAGGACAAGAGAGTGCGCGTGGAAGAGAGGGAGACTCGTGGAGAGGAGAGAGAGACGAAAGTGGCAAATGACTCAAAATTCTCTTAATTGCATAAAGATCCAAATGTCTACAAAGTACTTATAGTTGGTGAATTAAAACAGATCTAACACTTGATCCGGATCTGAAAACTAAATCCAAATGACATAAGCAAATGGCGCGCACCAAATCCAAAGTAAAAGTGCATAAAATCAAACACGAGACCTAAAGTCTCAATCCTAAAACCGGTCATCCTCTAGCCCGCGCGTGAGTTGGCTTCGACTTGGACCTAGACTTGCCTATGAACGCCCTTGGTCGACCCTAAGTGACTGGGTTCGGACTCAAACCGTGGTTGAACTTGACCTTGACCGGACTAGACACACCCATTTGATCCTCAAGAGCCTTGCTTAGAGTCATTGCATCTCCTCCCGCTGCTCCCTCTGCATCCACTCTAAGCTCATTTGTGAACTCACATTTGGTCTGACCTTGTTGTTCTACGTTGACTGACTGGTGGGCGGGCTGGCCCCGCCCTCTATGGCTGCTCCCGCTCTTATCCTTTGCCATTCTCGGCATGGTCCTAGGCTGGACCGTATCAGATCCACCCTCCTTAGAATGAGCTTGTCCCCAAACTCTTAGCAAACATTTCCTTTGGTGAGCCTGATCGCAGTCACTCTCTTCTTTCCGTTTCCTCTTTGGTCCATAGTCTCTAGGTAGCACCTCTAACGAGTTTCTCAGGTAAAGAAAATATCTTCTGAGGCCTCTTGAGTAGACCTTGGTAATTGCCCGAACCATTCTATCCATTTGTTCTATTTTGCTAAGTTGCAATTGCCCAGGACCATAGTCACACGGCAACTGCCCAATTAATTCCCTATGCTGCCCTGTGGTTGTTTGCCCTCTTTTGTGTCTTCTAGTTGTGGAGTGGCTTTGCCACAGTCATGTGCTTGCCACTGCCTGCTTCCTGTCCGAAGAACTTGATGGTCTTTACCCATCATGGCCTATTGCGCTTCTGCTGTGCTACTCTTTTTAGAGTCATATTGTAGAGATGACTCTAGCATGTGGGACATAAGAGGCCCAAAGCTTTCCCGTAGCTCACGAGTACAGTTCGGAGAGTCTGGGAACTGATATGCTTTCCATCTTTCTGGGTAAAGCTTTTCAATATTGTCTCCCCAGGTTCGTAACAGAGTGTGGCCACCTTTTTGCAGGGTCTAGCTGTCGTTGTGTCACCACCAGGGTGGCCAAGTTATAACTGTTGGACTTGTACGGTTCGGCTCGTGTATCGAGAACTACTTGGTCCACTTTGTTTACTTGGTGCGCTCTATGGTAAGTGATTGGATCTGCCCTTTCCTCATCTTGGAGTGTACTCTCTTTTGAAGTGGAGTCATGGTGGTCCTCTGAGCTGCTCATGCTATCCTCTTCGGATTCTAGAAGAATTCCGTCTGTTTTGGGATTGTGACTCACTAGCTCTTGAGTCATGTGCCTTTGTAATTCCTTCCTTATTTCCGTAATGGATCTTGGTTCCTCCTTTAGGTCGTGTCCACCCTCCTTAGGTTCTATCTTGTCTTGAATAGGAGGACATGGTGGCCGCCTAATTTCTTCCTCGGTGAGTTCTGTCTCTATTTCCTTGATGGTGTCATTAGATCCCATGCTTTCATTGTCGAATGGCAATTTCCCATTCAATAGGAGCTCCTCTTGGAGTTGATATCAGATCAGCTCTACTTTATCATCCGGAAGTATACTCACAATGGGTTCAAGCTCATATGGTTCCTCTTGCTTCCTCATGGGTGAAGCTAGAGCTTGACACATTGAAAGCGCCTCCTTGCTTTGAATTGGTGCTGACCTAGCACTGGGTTCCAACATATTCCCTTCAGATGGTGAAGGTCCTCCTGGTTGTAACACTGATCGTGTTATGTTGGGGGAGCACTGGTATGTGCGGTCAATCTCCTTCACAATGTCTTGTGAGGTCCCTGTTTCAGTTGACCTAGTTGGCTTATCTAAAGGAAGTAACCCTTCATAGTTGTTACCTCTCAACATACTCCTTGTTTCGCCTTTGGCCTTTGGAAGAAGTAATAGACCTAGGCCATCAATCTCTTTTTTTGACCATTTTTTAAGTTCCACCATGAACTCAACATTCTTGAACTTGGAATTGGTAGCTGGTTCTTGGTTTTTACATTCTGAATTTGGCGCTACCATTCCCAAAGTCTGAGTGGCCTCTTTTACTATGCTGGCCGTAGCATGCTGATTGGGCCTAGTATGAATAGGCGGTTTGGATGCATACAATTGCCTATATGCTCGTGTATTGCCTGTTCTTCTTGGGGAAGGAATTGTGTTGGGCTTTAGCTGAGGAATGTCTTCCAATTTTTCAACGGGGGCTAATGACTTCAACAATTCCTTAATTTCATTGAGGGGGTGTTTGATAAGCAGGAATTCCACTGTAGCAATAGAATAATATTTCAAATTGTAAAAAAAATTCCTGCGTATCAAACGCGGAATTATATTTTCGACTGTTGAGGTCGATTCTGAAATAATGTTTTCAGAAACATTATTCCAGCCAGAGGGGTGGAATAATGTTTCCAGAATTTTTTTTCGGACCGTTGGGCACGATCGCATGTCGCTGCCTCTTCCCTCACTCGCCTCTCGCTCTCGCAGCTACAGCCCGCTTCGTTCTTATCGCTGCCTCTTCCCTCACGCGCCTCTCACAGCAGCAGGCCTCTTCGTCCTCACGAAACTTTCTTCGTCCTCACGCGCCGTGAAGCCGCATCCTGCTGCCACGAACCGTCCCCACTCGAAGGATTCCCTCATCAGCTCCTCCTTAATAAGGTGAGGGTTTTGACATTTTTACTCTCACTCGTTTCCTCGATGTTTGCCTACCTTATGCACAGAGAGAGAGAGAGAGAGCGACAGAAGGGGGGAAACTTTTCGGAATGAAGAAGAAGAGGAGGAGGAGGCCAAACTCTGGTTTTCTCGGTGTACAGGACTCTAGACGGCCTCTGTTCGTCGTCGATCTGATGGGTGAGGGGGAGTCATCTGCCTTGCCCTTCACTGGTTTGGTAGGGGAAAGAGAGGGAGAATCAGGGTCTGCAGAAGGAATTGTCCTTATGCCCGGTTGCTACGATGCCCTCTCTGCAGCCATTGTACAGGAATCCGGCTTCTCGGCCAGATTCATATCTGGCTAGTTTTTGGCATTTTGCAACAGTACTTATGCAACATATAGTGCTGTAAACCATTGGTTTTTGTTTGCCCATTTTGTTCCTGTTTCATTTTCATTATCCAGTAGAGGTTCTAACCTTTAAAGTTTCTGATAATAGTTCTGCTCATTTTTGTCGCTTACAGGTGCTTGTGCCAGTGGCTAATGGCTCATAGGAGATGGAAGCTGTAATCATTATTGACGTTTTGCGTAGGGCCAAAGCAAATGTAATTGTGGCTTCAGTTGAAGATAAACTAGAAGTTGTTGCTTCACGGAAGGTTAAACTGGTCGCTGATATGTTCCTCAAGGAGGCTGCTGAGCTTCCTTATGATCTGATTGTTTTGCCGGTTAGTTGATGTACTTCAACTGTCAAATTTGTGCAAGGGGCAAATGCATTTATGATTTTTCTTTTTCTTTGAAAGATATGGGAAAGACCTCCAGACCGGTAAATGCATAAAATATATGAACCATTGTTGTCCTGTTTTAAGGTACTTCCAATTGGATTGATTTCTTTTTTATTTACCTTCAATTTTTGTTTCTTGTCTTGGTTACTGTCATCTATCTGCCAACAATATCTGGTACCAACGAGTGTTGTGCTTTCAGGGTGGACTTCCGGGTGCTCAAACCTTTGCAAGTTCAGAAAATCTGTCAAACTTGATAAAAGAGCAAGCAAAATCAAATATACCGTATGGTGCAATATGTGCATCCCCTGCACTGGTATTTGAACCCCATGGTTTACTCAAGGTAATGCCATTAAACCAAGCATAGTCTTGTCTTGAACGTTTTGAGATTCTGCTAACTGAAGCCATTACTGAGGGTCGTCAGCTTATTTCATTGACACTGTATAGTGCTTCTTACATTTATAGATCGAATTTATCAAATAAAGCTGGTAGTCTGGCACTCATGATTGTCTACTGGATAGTTTGTGGGCATGCCCATTTTATAATCATTTTCCAGAAACTTTGGAAGAGATGTAATTGTTTTGTTTCCTTTGTTATCAATGAAGATACTAGTGGAGGTAATGCTCTCAACATGCAAAGGACCGTGCAGGACTTGATTGCAGCAGGTGCTGCTGGATGCTTTCTTGAGGTGCTCTTTTATGAACTTCTGCATTGTGGTTTTGTTTGATTTGAATTTGTTATGGTTGCATCTATATCTGACAACTTTTACAATGCAAAGGTATCTTAGTTTTGACTGACTAATTGACGATTGGCTCTATTTCAGGATCAAGCATGGCCAAAGATTCGAAGTGCTTCCTTGTCTGATGCTAGTACTCCTTGTCTTCTTAAGGCAGTTGTTGACAACCCTGATTACAAAGTCAAAGCTGGAAACTATTTTGAACTTTGAAGCTTCCGCTTCTTTGCTCTTTCCGTAGTTATTATTCATTAGTAGGTTATGCAGATATTTTTTTGGTCCATTTATGCAATGAAAGCTGTTGTTGAATGCTTATCTTGATTTCCATCTTTGTCTCATTGTTTATATCATGTGGTCAATCAGGTTCTCTTGAAGCGTCCATGTCGATTTCCTGGGAATATGTTTCTTAAAAATCAAACACAGAAATATGTTTCTGGAAATATATTTCTCAGTTATCAAACACTCATCAAAATGAGAATCAGAAATATTTTTCTCATTCTCTTTTTTCAAAAATATATTTCCAATTCCATAATTCCATTCTATCAAACGCCCCCTGAGTGTTTGAAGGTGACGCTGGTGCTCTTCTAACATCTCGCGATTCATTTGCTGCATTTCTTTCCCAAGGGTTTGGGTTTTCTCTTTATCATCCCTTCTAGGCTCCATACATGGCTCCTCTTGTTCTCTGGCATTCAGAGAGGGTCTTTCCACCAACATGAAATTATGGTCCATAGATCCAACTTTGATGACTTCTCCTGGATAGATTTGCACCCAACGTTGAAATATCTCTCCATGACCAGCAACACAAAGTCTACCCGTGTCCGTGTCATTGATGATCCAAATCTTACAAGCAAGCTTATCGATTGTCAACCGAAAATGACACTTTTGTACACTAGCGTGTTGGAAGACCAAATCACAAGTAGGTTTTCTGCCAGCTGTGATATAAACGTTCCTTGGACCCTGGTCCATATCTACCCCTCGGATCAATAATGTATCCTTCACGAATCCTTCGTTCTTGTAGGTGATAAAAACTAGATCCATCTTTGACTCCTCCAGACGGGCACCCATATCCGCCATCTACTCTACCAAAGCAACTGCAAAAGCACTCTCCTACTGCTGAAGAAAACACACTGAAATCTAATCTACTTCTGAAAACAACTGCTCCCAATGCTCGCGGTAGCGATGTGCTCCGATGTGCTCCGTGTGCGTGTAGGGAAGACGAAACTAGTCCGCCTGTCACTGCGCCCGCCTGGTGCCTCGGTGGCTAACTCTCGCTCTCATCTGGGCCCAAGAGTGGGGCCTAAACTGACGCGTCCGCCTGACGCCTCGACAGCGCACCTCGAGCTCAAGCACCCTAGGGTTGTGCGGTTTACACAACGACAGTCTAGACGGTTTTTTAGGCAGTCAAAGACTGACACACAGAGATTCCAAATGGTAGAATTTTGCCTCCAAAATTGGTCAGAACTAAGTTGGGATAGTTATCTGACTACCCTCAAAATTTCAGCTTGATTAGACCACGGGAAGCCTTCGAAACAATGTAATCTTCCTGGCAGTCTGCCACCCGGACAGGTTCTGTCTGCCTAGGCTTTCAGTCCGGTGTAGGGCCAAAATCTCAAAGATTTTCGAAGAATCTAGCCTGTTTCCCTAAATGACTTTTGTATCACAAATGATTACAAAGCTCTCTACCAAATTTCAGCCAATTCCGAGGTCGTTTGCCTCCCGAAATTGTCTGAAAACTCCTGCTGGCTGCAACAGTCCAGAAACAAACTGAAATTTGCTACTCCTATTGACACCGAAAGTGCTAAAACCAGAAATCTCTCCCACACTTCACGACTGTACTACGATCTCGCTCTGATACCAAATTGGTAGATTTGGTATCAGTCAGTCAAGTATATCTAGATCGAAGAGAAGACCAAAAACTGACACTGCTCAAACTAGAAAACCGAAGCACAAATCTGAACTAATCTGCCCTGTGATGAAGCTCCAAAGGTTGCTGAAACTGTCAACTTCCTTCAGGATGATGCCGCTTGCTTCTATTGACTCCAAGGAGGCTCTGATACCAAATTGGTAGGATTGACTCCAAGGAGGCTCTGATACCAAATTGGTAGGGTCTTGCCCGTGGCCGACCAAAGTCGAAAGCCGACGGCCATGCCTACCCCCAAGATCTCCTTGGACCAACCTGAAGACTTTCCTAGAACAAATCAAATACAAGACACTACCCAGTCGGACACGAACCTCGACTTCAAAAAATCCCAATAGGTAAGGAATACAAGTGAGGCTATCCCAACCCAACAGTCAAACCTACTAAAAATAACTAGAGATGTGAGACCAGTACAATGCGGGTGTACGCCGGATGAAGTGGGGACCGGCTGGAATCTTCACTGAAGAGTCGCCAGAAAAGTAGCAACGACGGCAGGAGGTGGCGGCGGCGGCAAGGCCCGCCGGTTCCAAGACTCTCAAGGATGCGATAAAGAGATCACGGTCTTCCTTGGTGCTAAGGTTAGAACCAACTAGGTGCGGGTCTTGGGGCTTAGGTTGGACTTAGTGGGCTCGGGCTAGGTGGGTCAAGGTAGGTCTGGACTAGGTATAGGAAGTGGGCTCAGTTAATGATAGGCTAGGCGAGGTAGGTCTAGTGGTCCAAGTCCTAGGTTAATCGGGCTAAGGGAAGTGGGTCAAAAGTCAACTCCTAAATTCAAGAAAGAGTAGGTCTAGGCACCAAGGGTGGAAATGGAAATGGGAAATGGAGGAGCAAATGTGAAAAATGAAAAGTGGAACTAGGGTGGATCGAGTGAGGGAAAGGTGGCTAATGATTTTTAGAAGATCCCAAGTGAGGATCAAGCTCCAAGATGCAAGGGTGAGGTGGCGGCACGGTAGAGGCTATCTCCCAAGTAAGAAGGAGAGAGGCTAAGGGAAATGGTGAGGTGGAGGGGCGAGTGGACCAAATGTGGTTTGGTGGAGCTGGTTTGGAGTGTGCTCGAGCTAATGTATAGGACACTTGGCGAGCTAGGGGCTGGTCAAACCTAAAATGGTGGAGGCTTTCCTAACTAAGTGGGATTGGATCCCAAATGAAATCCAAAAAGGTGGATCGAGCCCTCCAAATGAGGAGCACTTCCACCAAATGAGGAACACTCACATGAAAGGTGGAGGAAGGGCTGGACGAGATCTCCTCAATTCTCTCTAACACTCTAGGATTTCGCCACATGTCGAGGATCAAGGGTGGAGATTGGCGAAGAGCCCAATGAGAATATTCTACTTACCAAATGTGGAGAGGCGATCTTGGAGCTCCCAAATGTAGACCGGCGCTAGAAGATTTTTCCCAAATGTTCGCCGGATTTCCCAAATGTACCTCGAGAGCACTTCAATGACTTGCTGCCCCACGCCAAAGTCTCACTGAATTCCCAAATGAATGCCAGAATTCTAGCAAAGGTGGCCGAAAATTACAATTCCCGGCCGGCCCAAAGGTGGACCGAACTTCACTAAAACTTGCCGATTTCATTTCTTCTTCTTCTTTTCTTGGGCGGCTTCTTTTCTTTTCTTTTTTTTCTATCTTTTCTTGCCCCTTTTTCTTTTACTTTTTCTGATTTTTTCGGCAAGAATTACAGATCTGGACCGTGGCTGGAATGTGCCTCTTTTGCACGGTTTACACGATGATAACAACTAGAACTCGAGGGGAATTTCTCAAATAACAAAGAGGAATGAATGTGACTCGTAAAAAGGACCTTAGAGTCGATTTCAACCGTGGAAAAGAGTAACTTACCGGCTGGAATTCCGGTGGAGCACTCCCCCTTGGCCGAACTCTAAACTAAAGAATCCCCAATGCCGTTGCACACTCTTTCAACCAAGTTACTGGCGCTTACCTCAATGAGTCCCATGGAGGATGGTATGTCCCTTTTCCGCCTAGTTTCCTAGACTTCAAGAGACCTTCTCGGTGACGACGTAGCCTCTAACCTTCACGGGTGGGGACGTGAGGGCTGCACCTTGATCGTCGATGTTGGAGTGGAGAAATCCGTGAAGAAGAATCACCTTGCGTCGGGCACTTGGTAGTTCTTCAATCGCCTAACCCTTTGGCCGAGTGGAAGAAGAAGAGAGTAGAAATCGAGGAAGGGAAGTCGTCGGGTTGTGCAAGAGCTCGAGGAAGTCCAGTAATGGTGGCTGGTTTTCCCCAAATGTGGGACGGAAGAGAAGCGAGAGAGACGAGGAGAAGAGAGTGTGCGTGGAAGAGAGGGAGACTCGTGGAGAGGAGAGAGAGACGAAAGTAGCAAATGACTCAAAATTCTCTTAATTGCATAAAGATCCAAATGTCTACAAAGTAATTATAGTTGCTGAATTAAAACGGATCTAACACTTGATCCGGATCTGAAAACTAAATCCAAATGACATAAGCAAAACTTGCCTAAGAACGCCCTAGGTCGACCCTATGTGACTGGGTTTGGACTCAAACCATGGTTGGACTTGACCTTGACCGGACTAGACCCACCCATTTGATCCTCAAGAGCCTCCCTTAGAGTCGTTGCATCTCCTCCCGCTCCTCCCTCTGCATCCTCTCTAAGCTCATTTGCTAAGTCACAGTGGTACCGGTACGGCGTACCGGTACCCCGGTACGGCTGGGTATGTTTGGATCTGAATCCGGGTCGGATCCAGATCCAAACTACATTATAACTTAAAAAAAAATTACTTATTCTTTATTTTTTTTTTTTGTTTTTTGTTTTACTTTAACATAAGAAGTTTCATTAACAAAATGAAAAAATGATAATTTATTCATTATGAGCCTCTTTTTATTGACATTTTGTTACAACTTGTGGTTTAATTATATAAAATAATTAATTTTTTATATATAATAGTCGCCGTACCCGTACCATGATTTTAAAAAATGCCGTACCCGAACCCGTACCCGTACCATTGTGACATAGCTCATTTGTGAAGTCACATTTGGTCTGACCTTGTTCTACATTGACTGACTGATGGGCGGGCTGGCCCCACCCTCTATTGCTGCTCCCGCTCGTATCCTTGGCCATTCTTGGCATGGTCCTAGGCTGGGCCGTATCATGTATTGTCTCAAATGCCATAAAAAGGGAAAGAAAGAAGCTTTTTTTTTTCAGTTAATTCTTAACACACTCATTCATGATTCAAATATTCCGGGTTTTCCATGTCTTGAGGTGTATTGGTTGAGTGTACTCACAAATCGACAATTAAGTTATAAGAATTTGATTTAATTTATGATGTTTCAGCATTCATGACTAGACTGCACATTAACCGTGAGTGCCATTTGCCTTCTTTTCTTGTTGGGCAAGTACTAGGAAGGCGAGTCATCTACATGCCTCATCTATGAACTTAGATTTTCTAGTCACTATCTTGACATTGTGATCAAATGAATTTCTTATGTTACATCTATTCTCTATATATGATATTGATTTTTAACACTATGCATTCATGATAAAGGAGGGGGTACAACAACCATAGAATATTAGGGCCCGTTTGGTGGACACGGATTTCACTGTAGCAAAGAGACATTTTTATCTGTGTTTTCAATTTTTACCTGTGCACCATCATGCTCAAGTAAAAAAATCCACCCTCGTCCGACCTGAAGTGGGGATTTGTACGTCCAGGGACAGATTTTCTGCCCATTAGAGCTTCATTCGAAAAGTGCTCCCACCTCTTCCTCCTAGACTTGCGGGCCCACTTGTAGTTACGAGATTAAATTGGAGAACTGATTTTCAAATAAAGATTTCATTAAAACAAAATCAAAGTTTATCTTTTACCATTTATCTTTGCACAATTCTCTCTCACAAGGCCTATGTAAGCCCCGTTATTCCCTGACTTAGGGTTGACGAAGCAATAACTTAGTTGGTGCCTCACAGAAGCGAACCGGTGAACACAGGTCTTCTACTTATTCTTCTTCCTCTCCTTCTCTTATAGTTGATGTTGCTGCTTTGATGCTCATTCTCCAGATGCCATTGGTGAACCTGCTGTGTCGACTCAGAGCCGATCGCAGTCGCCGTTCTGCTGCGGTAGATCCTACAAGACCCACCTTCCTATGCAACAGTGGTGTAAGGTCATGTACTGCACACCATCTTCTCTCTCTCTCTCTCACCCCCTGCACGTGCACCCTTTTATTCAGTCCCGGCAGGCATTAACCATCTTCACCCTTTTCTGCAACACTATGTCACAATGGTACGGGTATGAGATACAAGTACTAGTAGAAAATTTTTGTAAATTTTGATAGGTATGGTGGTACAGTGAATATTATATATTATTATATATTTTTAATTCAAAAGATTAAAAAAAAACAAATGATATCATCACATTAAGACAATGTTCCTTTCATGAATCCATAGATATTCTCATAAAAAAAAAACTAAAACTAAAACTAAACTTTTTAAGTTATAATATAGTTTGGATCTAGTTATGAATTGAAACCAAATCCAAACGTACTAGACCGTACCGCACTCCAACAAATCTGAAGTACCACTATTACATAGCTGCAACAGCTCGTGGCTGCTATCTCAGCATCAGGTCGGCTAGAAGTATGTGTTGTGTGGCCTCTTTCTCTACCACTCTGATATTTTCACATGTCGCTCTAACCTAAATAGTGTTTTTCCTTTTATTCATCTAAGTGAAGCCCTACATACACGATATCATCCTGCTAAATCCATCTTCAACAACATTAAGTTAAGTATTATTATGAAGAGTATAGTAGTATTGTTGTTGGCTAATGTGATAAAAATGGGAGAGAATTCTTGCAAAATCATCCTGTCTTATGGACCATATCTAGAAAAGGTCCGTCTGGGTTTTTGACTAGTCCATTTCAATGGGTAGATAGTTATAGAAGAGTATCGTGAAGTCATTATGTATCCTCATGTGACTAGACAGCAACGGTCCTGTTTTTTTTTTGGTCCAGGGTTTTTGTTCTTGTCCATCATGCAGTGGACAAAATTTTATCTTTGCCCATCACACACTAGACAAAAGGTTATTATGTCCATGGATTTCAGTAAAAACCTATTGCCATCAAATGGGCCCAATGTATGGATGGTTTGATATTAGTCCGTACTCCACACGAAGCAATGAGGGCATCACATATTGTGAGCCCTGCTAAGGTTAGAAGAAACGGATGATAGAGTAACCCCGTGGATAAATGACGAACTATAGAAATTGCAGAAGATCATCGGATGCAACGACTTGCCCTTTGGAGAATATTGAAACTGTAAATAAAAAGAGATGTTAAATCCTTTTTTGAATTTGAATTTTAAAACCAGAACAGAAAATCACGATATATATGTATGAGACAAAAACCAGACCCATTAAAAACTTATAAATGTAATCTTTGATGAAAAACATTTATTAAGTTAGTAATCTTTTTACTTTAACAATATTTTTTAATAATAAAAAATGAACTGCTCTTATAACAACAAAATTTTGATGGTAGAAAAGATCAATTTTTTTTCACAAAAATAACTTAAACTAAAACATGACTCATATTAAACTTGTGTTATAAACACATTTGAAGGTTCACGTTTTGTTTAAAATACTTATTAAAACAAATTTAAAATGGTTGGCTTTTATTCCTTACTCTACTCAAGTAGTCTGGTATATATATATGTAGAGAGAGAGAGAGAGAGAGAGAGAGAGAGAGAGAGAGAGAGAGAGAGAGATGGTTCTGGCACTTGTCTTCACGCAATTTATGGCCTGTGCTCATCTTGGACCCCGACAACTAATGGAAAAGTCATACAAATCCTAACACATAAAACTGAAACTTATAGAATTTACTAGTCTGTGCGGGTACGCCTTTACCTGCTCTACCCAGAGAACAGGGAGTGGACGCTTTTAAATGACGCTAGCCGACTTTTGAAAAGTGTCTGACCAATGATGACCCAACGTCCCAACATGTCTTAAATGCAATAGTTGAGCCGCTTAGGATGGCTGCACAACGACCCGACCTCGATTCAAAAACTTGGCTCATGTTTCATTTGTTTATAACAAGTTGAGTTCCAGCTTGCAAAGATACTCGAAAGGATAAATGAGTTGAGTTCGAGTTTCAAGAACTCGACTCGTTTATACTCGACTTGACTCACAAACTGGTATTATATATAATAATTATTAAAGCTGGTTTCAAGAGTTACATGAGTTAAACGAGCTAATGCTTACAGAGTTGACATATAAACGGGTTAAATGAGTCGAGCTCGAGCTCGATTTTGTATAGTCGAGTTGAGCTCGAGCTTGCTATAAGGAGCTCGAGTTGAGTTTGAACTCAAGTTTTTTGAGCTGAGTTGAGCTCGAGCTGACCAAGCTAGGGCTCGACTCAGCCCGTTGTCCAGCTCTAATCTACAGTCATAAGTGTTCTGTCCCTTATCGCCACATCATGTATTAGTTGTACTCATGTCCACCTTCTTTTCGTCAACTTTCTTTGATAATTACGTATGTGCGATTGGTGGCTGGCGGAACCAACAATGAAAAAAAACTTCAGCAAGAATATTTGATAGTCGAGAATTTTAGAAGGCCAGTGAGGGAGACATCGAGATCTCGGGATCAAAGAGAATATTTTCTAAAGCGGATTTTTATACCAAATCCGAAAATTTTAAAATCACATGATCCATTAAACTGTTCCGATACTAAGCGTGGATGTTAATCAACGTATTGTTTCTAAGCAAGTGCATTTGGAATGTCTTTACGTGGCGAGGAAGAAATACCAAACCCACATTGGGAGCAGGTACCACTGCAAGGTTTGCCGTCCAAGCAACTACTTGGTCTATCTGTTTGGTCACTGTTCGTGGATCCATCTTTGGAGCCATATGTGGCTGGTGTGGGTACTTTTTGTTTATCTTGGTATATGTGTTTCAAATGTCTGTTTATGCTCTTAGGGTCGTTTGGTATAACTAACATTCAGTGACTGCCTAATGAATCTGCCCCAAATATTAGACCAGATTCATTGGCGACTTTCTTGTTATCAAACGATTCCTAGAAATGAAAATTTTAAAAATAATGCCTCTTAAGTCTTAAGCAAAAATTTTTTGCTCTTCCACTGGTTTAAGTCCAATCCTTCTAATCTGTTGCAATTTAGATGGCCTCTCCAAGTTTAACTTTGTAGTTAAGGACCCTTAAACCTTCTTACAAGTAATAGCAGTCCCTAATGCGAATGTATGGCTCTTGTTTTGAACTGATTCGGGTCAGGTATGAAGCACAGGACCAAATCCAAATAAGTACGACCACGTAAACTTCATGAGCTGGATCAAATCGTAAGTTTAGTTTGGTCCTTATTATGAGACCCGGACTATATGAGAAGGGTCAGAGTTCAGCTACTAGCTCTGGATCGAGTCAACTCGGACCCCTAAAAAACCTGGCCACAAGTCAAGGGTGGTCTCTACATCATATCGCGTCAGCGGCAGCAATTTTGAAAGTACTCCAGTTCACTCACCTGCTTGCTCCCTTTTATATGTATTTGTAAAAGACATTTTATTGAAAAATAGCTGAAATAATACATTGAATCGAAAAATGTAACCTTTTAAAACTATGCAAAGCCAATAGAATCGGTCGCGGAATCGTATCGGTGCCGCAGATTCTCGTGGTGATGGCTCGGCCAAGAGCCAACAACGACCGGGTACTTGCAATGGTGATGGTCACTGGTCAGTGCAAAAACTTTTTACGGCATAATTGGCTGACTCATCGGGAATTGTCTTCAGATCGCTGTAAAGCCTAACTGTGGGTCAAGGTTAGTTCAGCTTGACTCACTGCTCAATTGAAGCAGGTTATTTTAAAACAAAACTTGACTTAGTTGATGAATCAATTCACTGACCAAGTGATCCGGTCTGTTGATCCAATCCGAGTCTGATTCTTGAGTTTGCCAACTATGTTTTACCTACCCGCATGCATATGGAGCCCAAACTCTACGTGCAGTTGTGCTGGTGGGTTCCGGGGAACAGGATCGCTAAAAGAGGGAGACAAGGTGAAGAGGGAAAAAAAGAAAAGCAACCTGTTGGCCTTTTTTCTTTTCCTTTTCGAAAAAGTCCAGAAAAGCTTTTCTGACACTTTAAAAGGAGTCTGATAAAAAGAAATGAAAAAACTGACCGATAAAATGAGTACCTTGCGTTCAACGATGGTTTTTATTCAACCCGACCAACTTTTGAATATATTAATCACATCACCAAATAATGCATGCAAGTCCCCCAAAAAAAATTTTGAAAAATAAATTATAAATCTTATACATTAAAAAGTTGAAAAATATCCAAGGCATCCCTGAAGTTGAAATAATATATAATATTTAATTTTGTAGATTTTCGATCGAGCGTGCCTTCACGACCTAAATACACGATGCATATTTTTTGTAGACTCGTTCCGTTCGTGCCTTGACTGTGTAATAAATAATTTTAATAGACAAAAGTTATGTCATTATAATAACATACTTTATACAAGTCAAATAAATAAACACATTGGATTCTTAAGATGGAGTGACAGTTACATATTTAAAAGCTTAAATGTGTTTATTAATAACATCAGTTTCATAACATTCATTTTAATGTTTTTTTTTTTTCTTTTTTCAAGGAACCTTTCCATTAAATGTATGCCCGCTTATTAGGGACAAATTTCTTACCAGCGGCCAGCCCATACTAGAGAAGCTCGGCTGCATGTGGGTGAGCTCGATCACAGTGCACATCCTTTATTTATGGGACTGTACACCAGTCGAGCTCGATCAGTTCGACTCAACTCAGACTTGACTCATACGTTGTTCGGTTCAAGTTGTATAAGGTAAGCTTGAACTTGATTATGGTTTGAGTTGGACTCGTTTAAGCTTGTTTATCAACAACTTTCAATTCGATCCACTTTCTTGATTTTAAATTTAAAAATAAGAAAATGATGATCTAAATTGAACAAGCTTACTTGAGTTTAACCAAGTCAAATTCAATCAGTTAAGTGCGAGCTTGACTCGTTTGTAAATGAATCAAACCAGTTGAGCTCGAGTCAAACTTGATCCAGCGAGATTGAGCTGAGCTCGACTCCTTCTACAGCCCTAGCTCTTTAAAGGCCATTTGGTTAAAGAAACACTTTAAGTTTATCATCAATCTAACTAAAAAACTATATTAAATTCATTGAATAATAATAATAATAATAACTATAGTAGATTCATTGAATATTAATTGTAGTGTCCCAAACGAGAAGTCTTGAAGTATTGAGTGCCCAATGAAATTTGCATTTCTGTAAATTATGCTTTATTAAGGGTTAAGGATAAGACAAGCACCGGATGCCCGAGAACTCAAATCGAAACACTCGCCGGCCGTTGGAAGAGTGCTCGCGAAGCGACCCTCCTGTTCACCCGGCACCATAAATAGCCTCCCGCCCTTCCTCGCTTCTCTCTTCTCCCTCTTCATTTATTGCAGAACGAACGGCGATGGAGTGAAACAGAGAGAGGTTGTGTGTGTGCGTGTGTGCGGGCGCGCGTGCGTATATGTGTGAGACGGAAGGAGAGAGGGAGGGGAGGGGGGAAGGGAATTCGATGGCAGCGAAAACGATTTTCTTCTTCCTCTCCGCACTGTTGCTGATTTTCCTTTACCTCGCCCTTGGAACCATAGACCTCAGATCGCAGTTCTTTCCGGACACTGTTCCCGCCCTCCGCCTCTCCACCTGCACCTCTCGTCCGCTCAGGGTCTTCATGTACGATCTTCCCCGCAGATTTAACGTCGGGATGATCCGCCGGTCCGATCCCGACCAGGATATCCCCTGGACGTCTCCGACTTTGCCTCCCTGGCCGCATAACTCGGGCCTCAAGAAGCAGCACAGCGTCGAGTACTGGATGATGGCCTCTCTCCTGCCCGGCGCCAATAATGCCGACGAGGAGCCCGCGGCGGTGAGAGTCTTAGACCCGGAGTCGGCGGACGTGTTCTTCGTGCCGTTCTTCTCGTCGCTGAGCTTCAACACTCACGGGCATAACATGACTGATCCGGAGACGGAGGTCGATCGGAAGCTACAGGTGAGTGTCCTCTTTGGTGCAGCCTGTTATCGATGTAATCGTCGTTCTCGTGGGAATCTAGGTCTGTTTGATGCGATAACTTAGTGACTAATTAACCGATTTTTCTTGTTCTGGGTAAAAACGGCACATAAATTTATAATTAATTGCTCATTCTGAACATTTGTGGTTAAATTTTGAGGCAGTTGCTTCGGGGAAACAGGACTTTGTTGTGCACTATTGAAGCAGTAACCATCTCACTGATTATTAGCTAATTTTAGGATTATAAATGGCGTATTTATGGCTAAAATGTGTGCCTTTGGATCTAGAGCACTGATTTTAGTCATTCACTAGCTAAATTAGGAATACAATGAATATTTATGAGAAAAGGCGTGTATAAGTGGAAACATATTTCGGCTCTATTTCTTTGATATTGCTAAAGGCTTAGGGTGGAGGGCGGTGCATTTCAATTGAAGAGACATGTTTATTATATTAACTAACAATATAATTTTATTAACGTATGAGTCCCAAGTCAGACTTCCTGATCCAATTTATCCCTATGATCACAGGCCGCAATAGGGGGAGGAAAAAGAAGCACCCAGGAAATGTTAGTTCTCGCAGTGTGTCTTCCACGTCCAACAGTTCTCAAGTCTTAGACTATTCCACGTCCAACAATTCTTTCTACTTATGTGTAGTTGTTGAGCTATCTCGATGGTGTTCACTGCGCTCGGTATTTTGGTTATCATTTGCATCAGCTTGTTGTCCCGCTCCAAGGGCTTCTTTCAGTCTTTCAGATTACCCAATCATCACAATAGATTGCTTTCGGTCCATCATGAGCAGCATACCTTGATCCTGGTTTCTGTTGGGATGCGCATGATTCTATCTGAGATTCATGTTTTCTCGTCGTCTTGTTTTACTTTCCTGTGATGTTTTGATTACAATATGATATTGCATGCCAAGGACACGGTCTCAAGCTACAATGCATTTTGTACACGTTAACTGGTGTTCCTTTTCCTAACGTTGTGGATATGGCATTGGTCCTAGAGGGTTATGATAGTGACCTTCTAGGCCTTGGGATTTGAGCATAACAAACAGCATTGAGATCCCGTTCCTACTACTACTTTTAAAATAAATGTCTTCTGGTATGGTACATCGTCCAAAGGAGGACTTCAGCTTGCCTTGTCTAGAGATTAAATGGGGACAAATGGCATCTGATCCTGATGCAAATTTGACTAAAATGCAATGTGTTGTGTTACTATATGGCTCTATGAATCACTTAAATATATCCTGTTTTGCTGCAACAAGTGATTGGTCCTCTTTATTATGTCTATCATTTCATGGTTATAGACCATGGTTATCTGTTTAATTATTACATGATCGAGACTGATATAAGCTTGAGGTAGACAGGTTTTTTATAATTAACTCATTTTTTTTTATTAGATAGGGAACATTGCATCATTTCAAACACTGGGGATTGATGGTTGGCATTATGTATTCCCCTCCTTTGTTAAATGGAACTTCAATTTCCTCATGAGTTAGAGCATGATAAATGGTTGTTCCTTATAGAAATAAGTTTTCAGGGGTATTGAATTAATTTGGGACTTGGGAGAAAGCCATTCTCCTTATGTCATCATTGTTCAAGATGTTGAAGGGTCTGAAGAGGGGCATCAATAGATTTAGGTGTAACCTGATCCATTCCTGACTGATTACATTGATAAATAGGGTGACCTATTACATTGATAAATAGGATGGTGGCTTCATAAAAAAGGGAGCGGTAAACCATATTCTATCCGTTTACTAATATGTGGGCTGGGATCAAAGAAAAGAAAAGGTGATCGATCGTTAACTATTTGATCATTGGAAGCCATAAAGTTGGGTTAGCATTAGGTTTTTTGGAAGACGAGTCGTGGATATTCACCATTATTATGACAGGAACTGCAAGAGCACCAAACTTTCTGGCAGCTACAAGTTCGAAATAACAGGCTTGGTCTTTCGGTGTTACTTTACTTGTGTATGGTTAGATGGGGTTTTAGTTTCAATGGTGAATTGTGGGTAGCTGTAAAAAGAGGTTCACATTCCACAATCCAAGTGGTAGGACACCATCTCAATGGTTCTCATTTACTCTAACAGCAGGAGGTATACTTTTTGGATTGTTCAAACTCTGATGTCCATTATCCTGAAGTTTGTATGCAGATGGTCATCTTTGTGCCTCTATTTAAAAATGACACTATCGCAGGTGTGCCATCTGTGTCTAGCTGTTGTACAGTATGCGGTTTTGAATTTAGTGCTTATATGATTTTCTTTGTTGTCTAATGCTTTTTCACCACATAACAGGGCCTGGACTGGATCTAATCTAGTTCTGTTATTTAGATTGACCATTCTCAATGGGCACCACCACATTATGAATATTTGGACTGTTATTTTTCTTTTGTTTTTCAATAAATATCTCTGTCATTTTCTTTGTTTTCTTTTCCCCTCTGGATGCAAATCAAGTGTGTGTTTGTAATTTTAATGCAATCTCATTTTTATTGGATTTTTTATGGCATAGATCAGGCTGATGTGCTAAGGAGTTTGAGTGAATCCAAATATTGGCAACAAGCTGGAGGCCGTGACCATGTAATCCCCATGCATCATCCAAATGCCTTTAGATTTCTGCGGGATGGGGTGAATGCATCTATTCTTATTGTTGCAGATTTTGGACGTTATCCCAAAAGCTTGTCCTCTCTCCAGAAAGATGTAGTGGCACCATATGTACATGTCGTTGAGTCATTCACTGATGATGATACTCCTGATCCATTTAATTCTCGGCCATCTCTTCTTTTTTTCCGAGGAAGAACAATTAGAAAAGATGTATGATCTAACTGTTTATCAGTGGCCTGGTTAGTTTACATCATTGCTAATCTGATTTGATCCATTACACATAATTTAAAATGACAGGGTGGAAGAATTCGCTCAAAATTAGTGAAGATTTTAGCTGGACATGAAGGGGTACACTTTGAACAAGGTGTTGCATCTGAAGAAGGAATAAGAACAGTAAGTGACATTTCCCAATATAGAGTCAATTATATACCCAGCATGCAAAAACATTAGTTTAGGCTTTAGTTAGTCTATGCTATTAATGGCACATAACCTGGCCTGGATGCACTCCTTTGACAGACCTGTTTATTGTAGCAAATAATCGGTCAGCATGGGAGTTTAAGGTTACAAAGTTTAGCTTTCACTTGTTTTTTACTATTACTAAGAGCCGGATATTGGCTATGCTGGTACTGGAATTCTGGATGCTGCCTCACTTCACCAGATGGATGGTGCATCTTGGTTGCAGGGTCCCTAGTCATGTAACCCATTTGTGATCTGACTGTTCATTGGGATCCATGTGACAGGAAGATAATCTGCCGGAGAAAGTTTTAATCTTTTGCTACTCTATATCCCTCTAGTGATGCCTCAGTACTACCAGATCGATGGTGCATCTTGGTTGCAGGGCCTTAGTCATGCAATCATTTGTGAATATTCATTGGGATCTATGGTGATAGCTAGACAGTGCACTGTATAAAGCTTTCTGTCTTTAGTTACACCATATCCCTCAAGTACCAGGACACCAGATGGATGGTGCATCTTGATTGTAGTGTCTTAGTCATGTACTGATTCAAAAGTTTATCATCTTTTTGTACGTTATACACATGACATTTGCTGATAATGGCTTCATGATTGTTTCATTCTTCTCATGAATATTTGTAGTTGAGAAAGCTGTGAGAATTAAAGTTCTGGATATATGCAAAGTTGCTAACTGCTTCTGATGATGCATGTGGTCCATGGATTCCTCTGTCCATCTTTAATGGCTGTCTTCCAGTTTGGCCATCTATATGTTCAAAGTTCAAACATATAGATTGGAACATTCTAACCTAGTTTAATGAGGTTGGATTTGTGAAAAATAGCTGGCAAAGACGACCATGGGTTGTCTCTCTAATTGGTTGGTCATATATGCATATATATCCACATGCAAACTGTGCCTTTGTACTGATGAAGTTAAATTTAGCAACCCTTTCTAATGTTTTAATATTTATGAACATTGACCCATTCGTTTTTTTTGTTCTTAATACCAGTCCACGAAAGGCATGCGGTCATCAAAGTTCTGTCTCCATCCAGCTGGTGATACCCCTTCATCTTGTCGCCTTTTTGATGCAATTGTTAGCCACTGTGTCCCTGTTATTGTCAGCGACTTGATTGAGCTCCCATATGAAGATGTACTTGATTACCGAAACTTCTCGCTTTTTTTCTCCGTCCAAGAAGCATTGCAGCCCAATTACTTGCTGCAGGAGCTCAATAAGATCTCAAAAGAAAGATGGACTGAGATGTGGAGACGGCTGAAGGAGATCTCCCATCATTTTGAGTTTCAGAACCCTCTGAAGAAGGACGATGCTGTGAATATGTTGTGGAAGGAAGTAAGGCATAAGGTGCCTGCTGTCAAGCTTGCAATGCATCGTAGTGCAAGGTTGAAGATAAAAGATTGGTGGAGAAGATGATGTGTTTGCAGTTTGCATTTTTGTTGCTTTGTCCGAAAATGCTCAGCAGGCTGAGCTGTGAATCATTGTTCTCACCATAAGGTATATAACCCATTTAGATGATTTTAAAGTTGACGATGATAATCATCATCTTTGTGCTGTAAAGTAAATAAATCCATTTGTTGTTCATTCTAAGAGCATTTTTTGGCCGTGCCTTTTGGAACTTCTAGTGTAATCTTAGTTGAGAAGTGCAATCTGAACTTCATTTAAAATCTTCCCCTCATTTATTTGTTTATTCTTTCTTATGGAAGGCTAGAGAAAAAGGCTGGAGAAACCATGTCCCACATCCTCGCTGTAAACCAAAGTCCTCCCCAGTTTTAGGGGGGCATTTGAAGGACACCTTTATGTAGCCCAGTTTTGCGAAAGCTCATGAAAATAATTTTTTAATCAGTTTTGCTGACTTGGTTTATCTGTTTGGTTGATCTATCCAGAACTTTTTCTTTTTTTAATCCTGAAGGGGTTGGCGCAGTAGACGGAACGGGGGTTGGTAGGTGGCCAGTCTTAGTTTCAAATTCTCGTGGCGTCATCTTTTTGTGTTGCAAAAGATGATGTATTAATATACAAGTTGAAGCATAGCAAGATCGTTACCCAGAGACCATCCAAAGCAGCCTAGATCCTAGGGGGAGGGGAGGAGGGGAGGAGGTTTTAGCCTTTGCTCTGGCTGTGGATTATTCTCCTGCTCACCCAGAACAATGACTTGAGAGGGTTCTCACTCACTTTTCTAAAACCAGGTTTTGTGGCTGCTTTTGTCAAAACTGAGTTTTCCTCAAATTCAGTTTTGATGGCACTAAAACATTTCAAAAACTGGGAACTTAGTTTTGAGGTGCTATTCAAAGCATTGGTCGTTCTTTTTATATCAGAATCTCAATCGTCTGAGAAATTCCGGCTCATGCGCAAGTAGTTTGTGCAGGTCGTTGGTCCTGTCAATCAATGATTTCAAATCTCCACGACTGTGAAAGTTCAAGTTTGTTTCATTTATAGAAGACGACTTTGCTCCATTCACCCTTGTATCGAGCTTAATAATATCACAAGTATAAGCGTCTCTCTGTGTTTAACCGCATCTGTGTGATGACATGACAGACGTTTTGGCGCCAACTCAACTGTCGAAAAGTCTGAAGGGTCTCCCTTGTTTAACAATCACATTTTTGTAGTTTTCACCCATATGAATGTGACTTCGCCATGTAGAAAATTTATGATAGCACAATGAATCACCGAAAAGCATGCCCCTTGTTCCAAAACTTTTGACACGATCTCCATTTCTTAGTAAAGAAGAATGATTGTTGGGTGAGAGAGGGAACCTACAGCCCGAGTGAGAGGCCAAAATCCCCTCTTCCTTACTCCTAATATCCAGTGTTGTTTTAGGACTTAGGTAGGTTGCAGTGGACTCGTCAGCTAGACTGTTACGCCTGCCAATGTCTGTAGTTAACCGGCAAATGCTAGCTGAACCATATTTTGAAGGCGCTTTCTCATCCTTGTGCTAGGTGACCCTTCATTTTTTCCGCTATAGGCAGTAGGAAAAAGTTTCTCCTGGGACATGGAGGAGCTAGGATGGATTTTGCCATGAAATTGACATGATTCATGAATTCATATTGAAAGCCGTTTCCATTTGTTTTCCAAACCTATATTTTTTGTTACACATGGTTGAGGAAATTTGTTAGCTTCACAGTGTGTGGCTTTTTTTTTTTTTTTTTTATCGAGGAAACGTCAAACAAGCAAGGCATTATGGTTTGAATGTTTCTTCTGGAGGAGGCCATGTTTTCCCACGGTTAGAACCAGTTGAAAATTTTGTAAATAAATGCTCAAGTTTTGAGAGAATACGAAAAGAATGCTTGGGCTTTGATTTCTTTCAACAGTTAGATCGAAAAAGACCAAATTGTGGCTTAGTTGCTGGCCTAAAATGGTGGCAATGCAAAAGGTTCGGCAACAAGCAGTGGAAAGATTTTATCACATAATCGTCTGGTTTATCTGGAGGTTACGTAATAGCATTAAGCATGAAAAGCTGAATCTATCGCTGTGCCCCTCATCAGAGGCTTGGAAATTATGCAAAGAGCATATCCTTCATCTTCAGTGGAAGGACAAGGATGAACAGCTGATCAAGGTTTGGCTTCAGATGGGGAGGAGTCTGCAATTGGACCAAAGAGGCACAGATAAATATCCAGTTCAGTTCCTGCCGCAAGGATGATCACCATGGTTTTGGGCCCCTTGTTACAGATGTTAGTGGACGTCATCTCTATGGGCTGTTTCAAGATGTCATCTCTCTGAATCCTTGATGGCCACCTTTAGCCGGGTTGTTGCATGGAAGCATCCCGTTTCTTCAAAGCAAGGGCGTTCTTGTTAGTAACAGAAGCATCCTCATCCAATGCAGTAACGATAGCATGCCGAGGGAGTTGTCCCACATGCTTCGTGTTGATTCCCCGCTGTCTGCTTCGCAGCTCAAGTTTGGTTCCAGATATCACTTCCAATTCAGCAAAAAGTCTCCGTCTATCGACCTCTTAAAGCTGCTTCTAAGATCATAAAGCTTAGAAGTGTTTATAGAATGGTGGTCTTCTTAAGGGCTGGCCCTCCATTTTTTAGTGTAGGCTTTTACAGAGCTCATAAATGTTTAAATGGTGGTCTTCTTGAGGGCTGGCCCTCAGTTTTTGTATAGACTTTTCTGTTCTACGGCTTCCTAGCCTCCACTTCTTCGCTGTATTATAAATTTGTTGGCAATAAAGAGGTTGGGGGGACCTTCCCCCCTGCAGCTGCTTTCTTGAATTCAAGCTTGTGCTGGGCCAGCTTGAGCTCAGCACAACTCACATATTGCTCGTCTCATGCTCAAGTTGAGCTTTACAATGTCAGCTCGAGCTCGACTCAATAGAATATGTTGGATCTCTAGCTTGACTTGTTTCAGTAAAGTTCAAACGGATCACATGTAACTGAGAGAGAGAGAGAGAGAGAGAGAGAGAGAGAGATGTGTGTGTGTGTGCTAATTTGCGTAAGCGATTTTGGAGGTTTCATGCCATACGAATCTAAGAATCCCAACGCTGAAGTTGCACAAGTCCACTTGAGTTTAATCGAGTCAGTTATGTAACCCAATCTCGACTTGTACAAACTTGAGTTTACATTTCCTATGACTCGGACTCGGATCGGCATATGATTTGGTCATTGGATCAACAAGTTGACTTGTCAACTCAGCGAGTAGACTCGTTGACTCGGTCAAGTACTCAAATAACCATATTGTATATTTACTGCAGCTGAATCGGGTGATGCATGCACATGAAAGTATGAGATCATGAGAAGCAATATGGGTCGGTTAATATGATTGAATGACTTAAAAACTATCATTTCAAAAGTAGCCTTGTAAAAAGATTAATTGTAGTTTTGACACACATTCTCTCTCTGTCTCGCGCACACATATAAGCATGCACAATTGAATTAGGCCCTTGGAGCCCTTAGTGAAGACACTCTTGATGAAGACAAGATGCTCCATCCTTCTCGACGGGAGTTTGTCCTCACAACCAAAAATTTCTTGAAGTTGAAAGTTTTTGGGACGCTTAATCCTTCAGCTGTTTTTGGTTCTATATCTTTTTGATAATGGCAGACTTGCTGCTTACTGGCAATTGATTTACTCCTCTCCCCTATCTTTTCATTTGCAGTTTCTAAAGTACATATTATTGTGATGTTTGTAGTCAAACGTTTGAACAGGCAAGGAAGAAACAAGGTTCTATTTTTGCCAAGAAATGTGAAGCGGACATGGAGAAGGTCATGAAATCAAAGTATTTGTCAACTTTATTATCTTCGACCCGGTAACAGTGTTTTGTAGTGCACAGGTAGGAAGTATCCTTTTTGGACAAATAGTCGCTTTTTCAGGCCCCACAATTGGCTAAATTTCTTTCACTGCCCCACAAATTTCTTCACTGCATGCTGATCCAAAATCTAAATAGATGAAAGGGGCACAGTCACTCTTAACCACTTCACCTGCTAAGCCAGGGTTGCTTCAGGCTGCTCATAGGCCCTCTTTTTTTTTTTTCCATGGTGAGAGTTCCCACATGCTTTTAAATTGGTTTCCCAAAAGATGCTTTAAGCTTTTAGACATTTTGGAGGACCTATTATTCATAAGAAATCCGAAAGTTTAAAAATTATGAAAATTTTCCTTGCAAAACCTTTGGATCCAGAGTAATAGGATAATATAGAAGAAGTAATGCGGTAAAAATTAAAATGAACACAGTAAATGAATATATATTTTGAAATAAAAGAAACATTTTGGGAACAAACTTGTTTCAATAATAATAACCTTTTTCTTGGAACCCTTTTATAAAGTTAGTTTCGACTGAATAAATACGAGATAGTAGCCCAATACATTCATTTTCTTATATTTTTTCTCACACAAGAATATTGAAAAAAAAATCATATAAAGAGTTAATCTCCTCTGTATGTTAACTCATTTGCTTATATTCGCTCATCTCTATATGCTTTTGAAATTACTCCTATTTGCTTAATCTATATCATGGAATGAACTTATAGAATCCATAGCTCGTGCTTGATAGGCCCATAGCATAAGGCAATCATTTTTCTTCATGCACAAAGTGATCAAAAGTAGCTCGTGTTGTCGTTTTGTCCCCTATACATGTCCATTCAACCTGTCCTAATCACCATCTTGCAAAGGTGAGATGGTACATTGGCCTTTAGACAATCTAAATCATTTGAATTTGTCTTCTCCAAATATATGGGCCCACTTGGACTATTGCAATCAGACTTCACAAGTTTCCTATAAGAAGTGTTGTTTGGCTTAAATGTAACATTTGAACAACAACAATAGTGCAATTCAACAATCATATGTTTCATGAAAGAACAAAACATATAGAGATAGATTATCACTATGTTCGTAAAGAGCTTCTTCAGAAAAACATTGACCTCTCTATGTTTCATTTGAATATTAACTATGAGACCTCTTTACCAAGGCTCTTGCTACTGTCAGGTTTCAATCTCTTCTTGGCAAACTTTCGGTCATTGTAAGTTTGACGGGGGTGTTAGAATGTATGTGTCCAGATTTATATATTGTATATATATGTATGTATATTTCATATGTTAGTTTACTAATATATATATATATATATATATATATATATATATATATATATATATATATATATATATATATAGTGCAATTTGTATCACCAACAATCACACATTTCATGAAAGAACAAAGCATATAGAGATGGATTGTCACTATGTTCGTAAAGAGCTTCTTCATAAAAACATTGACCTCTCCTATGTTTCATTTGAATATCAACTAGGAGACCATTTTACCAAGGTTCTCGCTACTGCCAGGTTTCAATCTCTTCTTGGCAAACTTTCAGTCATTACACTGTAAGTTTGAGGAGGGAGTTAGAATGTATGTGTCCAGATTTATATTATATATATATATGTGTGTGTGTGTGTGTGTGTGTGTGTGTGTGTGTGTGTGTGTGCATATATATGTATGTATATTTCATATGTTAGTATACGAATATATGTCTTATATATATACATATATATATATACATATATATATATATATATTCTGGTACTTAAGATATTCATGTAATTTTTCTTCTTTATATATTTTCCTTTTTCATTATGTATTTTCCATTTTGTTTATTTTGTGTTTTTCCTTTTTTACTAGGCATTAACTTGTCCCAACGGCTAGATTCTAGCCATTGGAACTAGTCCAATGTCTAGTTCCTCCTCTCTCTTGTGTAGTCTCCCTTTATATAAAGGGTGTCTATTCACTTGTTTTGTCAAGGCTTTGAGGTTTGGTTTTGTATTCTGCTGAAGGTTAATTGGAAGTGTTGCACCTCTACTTTGAGGTTTTCTCTTGTGACTTCTTGAAGTGGTTGGTATCTTTAAAAGTGCAATTCTTAATGTTTCTTTTCTCAAGTCGAGGTTTTGTTCTCATGGTAGCATTGCTGTTTTTCAAAGCTTTGAAGAATCAGCTCTTGTTGCCTTCGTGAAGCACACCAACTGTTTGATGAAAGTGGTGACTATTGTTTTGCATAAAGATTTGTGATGCTCTTGCTGAAATTGTTGGTGGTTTTGTAGGCTGTTTTGGTGCCACCTCAAGCCCCCTTATTATTGTTGTCATGGTTGACTTCGTAACTATTTTGGTGTCATCTCAAGCTTCATTGTTGTTGATCTTGTGGCTGATTTCATCTTGGTGCTGCTAGGGTTATTTCTTCTTCACATGGCGGCGAGCTATAAATCTATAAGTAGATTTTCCTTGTTGACCGTGTTCAGTGGATAAAAAAGTTTCCTCTCACTCCTTTCATAAACTCTCATCAACAAACTATATTCAATTGACTAGAACTATGAAGCATTTCATCTGTAGTAAAAACGTTTGGGGACTAGTTGATGGAATAAAAATTAAACCTCAATTAGTATTGACCAAAGTTGTTGATGGAAAGGCTGATGAATTAGATGAAACAGAAAAAGAAAAGGTTGCGGTTGAGTACAATAAGAAGTTAGAAAAATGGAAAGTAGGTCATCACAAGATTATCACATGGATATTGACTTGTGTAGAAAATGCTACTAGTGGGCAGATTTCAAAATTAAATTCTGCTCAAGAGACATGGGAATACCTAAAGAAAACTCACACTATGAGGGACGTAGCTTATATGCATAATATTTAACTCAAGATTCACAACCTCCAATAAGAAGATAGGTCCATTAAAGACTATGTGGCTGAAATAGATCAATTGTACAATAAGTTGTGTGATAAGTTGATCATATTTGAACCACATTAGGTTTGACGTGCAAGATCTTATTCTTAGGGAAAGCAAATCCAACGTGATAAATTCTATAAGTTTGTCATTGGTCTAAAGCCCAAATTTGATAGTGCTAAAACTTCATTGCTTCACCGTCCTAAAACACCATCTATGAATGATGTCATTGATGAACTTTAAATTAAAAAGAATCGGCTACATCCTGATAGAGAAAAAGCATGCAAAGTTCTTGCCACATCTAGGCCAGAGGCCTACTTAAAGCCTTATCAACCTCCATATTTCAATCGATCACATGAAGGAGGAAGGAGAAGGATTGTTTGTTATCATTGTCAAGAAGGACATGTTACAACCAAATGTCCAAAGCAAAGAAATGTCATCAAAAGAAGCAATGTGACTGCTTCTATCCAAGAAGAAAAGAAAGAATCCAATTCATTTCATCTTGATCGACTCATTGATTGCTCTTCAACCAAAACTCATTGAAGCCATTCAACCATTGCTTAGGAAGAGGCACACCTTCAACATTGAGAGCTACTATTACGTCTACTCCATCAAGTAAGTCATATTGTATTATTGATTCAGATGCTTCCTTTCATACGACTCCTTGTGGATCCTTTCTCACCGAATGCGCCAAAAATCATTCATGCTCCTTTGTGAACACCATTGATGGAACTCCTCTTAAAATTGATTTTATTGAAAATCTTGATTAAACATTTGAATCCAAAGTTTTAAAAGTGCCCTAAGTTAGACGTATTATTAAATTGAACTTAAATTTATTATCCGTTTCTCAAATGGTTGACCTTGGTTTTGATATAATTTTTTTAAATGTTTGACACAAGACAGTTTATCTAAGAAGATGATTGGGAAAGATTTAAGGACAAATGATCTCTATTACATTGATTTTTTGGACCTTTCAAGACCCTCATGAAATACCATCAAAGAATGTGATATTCAAACTTGATACCAAAGGCTTGAACATTCAAATTTAGAGAAAATGTCTTATCTTCCTTTCTTGGAAAAACATTTTCAAAAGACTTTTTGTTGTAATGATTGTATCAAAAAAAAAAATAAAGGTCTTACCTTTTGAATTGGTGAATTCAGATGTGTGGGGACCTACACCCATTATGTCTAAAAGAGGATTATTATATTATGTGATTTTTATTTATGATTTCTCAAGGCATGCTTGGGTTTATTTTCTTAAACACAAAGCAAAGGTATTTGTAAATTTCAAAAATTTCTATAGGATGAATAAACTCAAATTTACACCAACATTAAAATCTTTAGAAGTGATTCAAGAGGTGAGTTTATTTTCAATGAATTTGAACAATTTCTAAAAGACAAAGACATCATACATTCAACAAAATGAAATGGTTGAACAAAAGCCTAGGCACATTATTGAAACTGCAAGAGCACTCCTCTTATCCATAAATGTTCCTAAAATTTTTTTGATTGAAGCTATTTTAACATCAACCTACTTGATTAATATAATGTCTACCAAAATCTTGAAATATATTTCTCCATTTGAAAGATTATACAATATTGAGCCAAATTATAACAAACTTAAGGTTTTTAGATGTAAATGTTATGTTATAATTGACAAAAATGATAAACTTTCTTCTACAACTATTAATTGTGCATTCATTGATTACTCAGAAACACAAAAGGGTTATATATGTTATGATATCGAGAGAGATAAAGTTTATGTTACTAGAAATGTGATATTTTTGGAATATGAAGATGACTTTAAAAGTGAATCCAAACAACTGGAGGATTATGCTTTTTTATGGACTGATTCAGTGATGATGATGATTCTAATAATGAAGATCAAGTTGAAGAAATTGGAGAAGAAAGTTCTACAAATGATGATCTTCCAAGGGATATTATTGTTTATAGGAGAAGGAGTCGTGCAGCTCAAAAAACTAATCAATCCAATCCTAAAAGGCCTCAAAGGCATGTTAGGCCTCCCTAATTTATTGTGTGGCTAAGGAAGATCCAAATTGGATTGAAGCCATGAATCATGCGCTTAAAGCTCTCGAAAGTAATGAGACTTTGAAAATTGTTTCTTTACCTACATGGGAAAAAACCTTAGGATGTAGGTGGATCTATAAAGTCACAATTAGAATTGATGGGACCTTAAAAAGGTATAAGGCTAGACTTGTCGCTAAGGGCTATGCTCAAGAATATGAGATTGACTATGAAGAAACTTTTGTTGTAGTTGCTTGTATGACATCTGTTAGAACTCTTATTGTAGTTGCTTCTACTAGACAATGACCTATTTTTCAAATGGATGTTGAAAGTGATTTTCTAAATGACAACTTAAATAAAGAAGTTTTCATAAGCGCCCCTCCTGGACTTCACTTGCTTCATGACAAAGTTTTATGACTTAAGAATAAAGATTGATGATAAAGAGATAATAGAGAATCCTACTCCATTTTGACAAATTGTTGGTGCACTCTTTCATCTATCTATCACCAGACATTGCTCATGTAGTTCATGTTATAAGTCAATTTCAACAAAGGACCATTTCAGTACATATGGTGGCGACAATGAAAATTGTGTGTTATATCAAGAATACAACCAACAAAGGGCTTTTCTGGATATGCAAGAAGCAGAACAAGGTGTCTCTATCATCAACTAATGCTGAATATCGAGTCATGACATCTACAACAATGGAAATTGTGTAACTCAAAAGTTTACTGAAAGACATGAGCATTCATCTAGTTGATCCTATTAAGCTTTATTGTGACAACAATAGTGTAATTTATATCGTCAGCAATCACACGTTCCATGAAAAAACAAAACATATAGAGATGGATTGTTACTATGTTCATGAAGAGCTTATTAAAAAAAGCATTGACCTCTCCTATGTTCCATCTGAATATCAACTAGGAGATTTCTTTACCAAAGCAAGAGCTGTCAGGTTTCAATTTATTCTTGGCAAAATTTCAGTCATTACACCATAAGTTTGAGGGGGGTGTTAGAATGTACACACACACACACACACACACACACACACACACACACACACACACATATATATATATATATATATATATATATATATATATATATATATATATATATATATATATATATATATATATATATATATATATATATATATATATATATATATATATATATATATATATATATTCTATTACTTAGGATATTCATGAATTTTTCTTCTTTATGTATTTTTCTTTTTCTTTATGTATTTTCCATTTTGTTTATTTTATGTTTTTCCTTTTTGACTAAGCATTAACTTGTCCCAACGGCTAGATTTCTTGCTGTTGGAACTAGTCCAACGTCTAGTTCTTCTTCTCTCTTGTGTATTCTTCCTCTATATAAGGGGTGGCTATTCACTTGTTTTGTTAAGGCTTTGAGGCCTGGTTTTGTATTCTATTAAAGATTAATTAGAAGTATTGCACCTCTATTTTGAGGTTTTTTTTGTGACTTCTTGAAGTGGTTGGTATCTTTAAGAGTGCAGTTCTTATCATGTTTTTTATCTCAAGTTGAGGTTTTGTTCAGTCACATCAAACCTATAAGTGAATCGTGACAAGCGAACTTAATCTGAACTAAATAAAATTTAGAAAAAATATAATGAAATTAAGTCTGTCATATCCACTAATAATAAGTCATATTGAAATCTAGAGTTAAATTCCATTAAGAAATTGATGCTTGGCCTAGTTTACACGAACACATTCAATTATCTCTAGCTTCAAATCCTTGTTCAATTGGCATTCCTAGTGGAATTGCGGCTTGTTAATACCTTGAGGAACAATACCCAAATAGCATGAATTAGCAATGACAGATTTTCTCCCACCAACTACTTTTCTGCCTTTATGAGCAAAAACAATTTTATGATGGAGATCTTTTTTTGTAATTTTATTTTAGATGAACCTGAGTTTACCAGCCTCACCAACTGGCTGCCATGATAGGATATGACATGTTCTCATTTTGCTTTGTTATGAAGTATTCTTCCATGTTTTGCTGCACTTTCTTTCACTTTGAATTTTTTATTCTTACTTGTGGCCATTAGACAGTTGACTGGAACTAAAAACATGAACATGGAATTCAAATATAAGTTATATAACCACAAGTTTACAAACAAAAAATAACTACCTCTGAAATCTATAATAATACAATTGGCAATAAAAATCCTTCAAAACTCAGATGTTGTTTTGATGGTCCATCCTGCACCTTCTCATTTATTATTAATGTTAACTTTACCATTGGTCAAATTTCACACCATAATGCTACTTTAGACCACTAAAAAAAATTGCATATCCCATGCACTTGCTCCAATGTAAGTTTGACAAAAACCAACAGATCAGATTGGTCCAGAAATAAAGATCTTGGAAAATTAGTACAAAATATTTCCACAAAAATTCCATAAAATTAGCATTAAAATTTTCATGCAGGATTTTTTTCCCTTACAATTGGAAGGATCGACAACCTCCATGTAGCAGAAAACAAAGGTCTCTTGAAAACAGTGAGTCAAGACAAAAACTTTTTCCTCATAGTATCATCAAAGACTGAACAGAATCAAGACCACATGCTTGCATCAAATACGACAAACAAAACAAGGTAAAAAGAGAAGCATATAAACTGTGAAACTTAATCCAAGTAGTATCCATATCAAATCAGATCTATAAAGAAGAATGTACAAAGCCTAATCATAAACACGGAATTGGAATGTATTCAAACAAAAAACAATAAGCAATCCACTTTTACCTCTTGTCGCAGTGTGCGTACAATTCAAAAGAGAAAAAGGTGAGATATGGAGATCCTTTGGAACCATAGAAGATCAGCAGGAGGGAAAAAGGCGAGGCCTCCTCCCATTGTCATCCACAGAAGCCAAAACCAGCAACAAAAATGGACAGAGTTTGGTCTTGTGGGCTTCCTATCACGCCCAAAAGTGGTTATCTTAGAACCAGACGAGGTTATTCTCAACTGCCCATTATGCCCAACACAAAAGAAGACAAAGAAGAACCTCTCTGCCCATCGCGCAAAAAATGGGGTTTGGATGAAAAAAGACCGCCCCTCCGACTTATTCAAAGCTTGCATGAAAACATGGTATCGTGCTCAGCCAAACGTCTCCAAAACGACGTTGAGGAGGGGAAACGACGATATGTCGTTTTGGGGATGAAATGTCGTTTTGGGAATGAAATGACGTTTCTGAGCATCACCCCAAGCACACCCTTGTTGAACACCATTACATGAAGCATGCAACTCCCCCTTCGGTTGCATGCACCTTGTCTAAAATTGTAAAATAAAATAAAAAGTCAAACATAAATACTTAGATGTTGGTTTTGGTTGTCCAACCTATAGTTGTCAAACTTTGGACTCGGACTCAGACTCATATATGCAAATGATTTGGTAATTGGGTTAGCAAGTAGATTCGTCAACTTAGCAAGTAGGTCAAGTATTCCAATAACCATAATGTATATTTATTGCAACTGCATCAGATGGTTCTGGAGTCAAGAGCAAGTAGTGAAAAGTCATTCCGAGTTAGGGGTGAGTCAGCCCAAACTTTGACTTGTGGCTGGGTTTATAGGCGATTTGAGTTGATTTGGGCAATTCCCAAGTCAAACCGACGTGTTTGCCAACTATGGTCCAATGTTTCCTTGTGTCGTGTCTATACAGTCATCATTTGCTTTCGTTGTACTTGCTTTGTTTATGTTGAGTTCTGGTGTAAGCTTGAGTGTTCACCTGTGTCGGAGCACCGTCTCAAAACCAGCCCCAAGTGTAAGGTTGAGATTTATTGTTTTGGATGGTCGGCATGGGAATTCTGTAAGCGGCTTCGGCCATCCTTTGTAAGTAAAATGTAAAACTTGTTTGTTTTCCCTCGTGATGTACTCAACTGTTTAAATGAATATATTGCGAGTTTTCCTTCCACACTTTTTGCATATTGTGTCTTGAGTTTTCATAAAGGCGTTCAAGTGAAATGTGCCTACTTGAACAAGGTGAAGGCTTGCAGCGTACTGGCGAGAGTTTGCTGCATTGCACGGTCCGGAGGAGTCAGGTTGTAACAACTGGTATTAGAGCTTTGTTTTGCAACAAAGCTGAGAAAGTGATTGGGAACTGGTTTCAGACAATTACTCGAACAGTTGAAACAGAGTAGAGTTACACGCCAACTTGTTGTTGTTGAGGAAGATGCCATGGCATCACAAGACAATCTGTGAGGTGCCAAAAGCAAGGAGTCGGCCCGTCCAGAGCAGACGAGCCCGACCCATGACCAGGGAAACCTGGAGGAAATAATGAATCAGTTGGTCGCAGACGTGGCCACCCATGAAGAAGCTCTCGGCTTTGCTGCTGAAACCTTTGAGGAATTCAAGGAGGAGATGAAGTTGATGAGGGAATAGATGGCCGAGTCAATGGCCATGAACCGATCACTCTCTGACTTGGTGATGACCCTATATGATGAAGTCGCTGGACTTCGAGCTCAAAACCAGAGATTGGTACATACTAATTCAGCCAGTAGTAGTCAAGAGAGGACCAGTAGGGTCGACGTTCAACGTCCGGTGAAGTACAATGGTAATCGGGATGTCAGGGCGATCAACAACTTTTTGTTCCAAGTAGACTACTACCTGGACTTGCAGAACGTAGTAGAAGAGGACTTGAAGATTACGGCCACAACGATGTTGTTAGAGGGAGATGTTGTGGCTTGGTGGAGGCGAAAAATGTTGGATATGGAGAATGAGGAATGCGCGAATAGTACCTTTGATGACTTTTACAAGCAGTTGAAAGGATACTTCATGCCTGTGGATGCTGAAAGCCATGCTTATCGGTGGGTTGCGAACCTGAAGCAGATAGGTGCCTTGAGAGATTATGTCAAGGCCTATCAAAAAGTCATGTTGGACATGCCTATGATGCCAGAAAAAGATAAACTTCACTGGTTCATCATAGGGCTTCAATCTTGGGCTCAAGCCGATGTGGAGAGATCGAATCCAGAAACTTTGGAGCATGCATATGTAGGAGCCAAACGCTTGACATCCAATGCAAAAACTACATAGATACCTTAAAGTCTACGAAGAAGCCCGACCACAGCGGTAAGAAGGAGGAACAACGAGACAACAAAAATGAATCGTTGTCCCAAAAGCAAACTGACAGAAACCCTTCTTTTGCAAAGACTACACTGGGCCACCAAAAGAAGTGACTTGTTGGGTTTGCGGAGGAAGGCACCAGACATGCGTCTGCCCGAAACGTGTGAGACCTACTGGGCAGGCCAATGCCGTGAGGGCTACCGAAAGCGAGACCAAAGAGGGGCAAACACGGATGGGTGCCGCCCAGACGATCAATGTTGTCCAAAGTCGCGCAGTGTCTAGCACCCTGGTGAATAAGAAGCTGATGTACCAAGATGTCACTCTGAATGGAATGTCTAATATTGCGATGTTAAACTCCGGGACAACGCATAACTTCATCTCAAGAGAGGTGGCGAAGCGAATAGGATTGAAGCTTGTGCCACAACAGAGGACCCTTAAAACGGTGAACTCTGAAGCCATGCCCATCTTAGGAGAAGCAAAGAGTGTAAGGTTCAGATTGAGGGCTGGACGGGAGTCACCAACTTCTCTGTCGTACCCCCTGGATGATTTCGAGGTGATTCTTGGGATTGAGTTTCTTAGAGGCCATAATGCAATGATGTTGCCGAAGTTCAACACATTGACATTGATGAGTGCAGATCGGTCCCATACAGTGCACTGTCACTCCACCAGAAGCAAGTCCCAACAAACGTTGTCTACAATGCAATCGAAGAAGCGTGTGCGTCATGGGGAACAAACATTCCTCGTGGCAGTACGTCTACAAGAAGATGACCCTTAGCTGAGAGTCATTCTTCCAGGACTAACCCCTGTCCTGAAGCAGTTCGAGGGAGTAATGCCCTCTGAGTTGCCCAAATGCCTACCTCCTAGGCGTGAAGTTGACCATGAGATTAAGGGTGGGCGTCGGGCCGGGTTTGGGCCGGGAAAATCCCGGCTCAGGCCGGGCCCGGGCCGGAGAGCCCGGCCCGACTCCCTTCCCCCCTTACCCTTCCGGCTTCCCCCCTTGCGGCCTTGCCGTCTCCCTCCGGCCTCCCCCTTCCCCTTTCCCCCGTTCCCCTTCCCCTTCCCCTTTCCCCCGTTCCTGACTCCCTCACGATCAAAACAACCCCAGGCACGTCCAAATCCCAGTCCAGGAGAATCGGCGCCCGGAAGCAAGCAACTGCAAGTCTGCAACATCAGCGCCCGGATGCAGCTGCTCGTGTGGTTGTGTTCGTCGAGTCGGGCGAGGAGGAGCAGACGCGCCGCTGGAAGGTCTGCCAATTTCCTTCCCCTTCCCACCTTCCCGTTTCCCTCCCCCTTCCCCNTCTCCCTTTCCCTTCCCCTTCCCCCCTTCCCGTTTCCCTCCTCCTTCCCCTTTCCCCCCTTCCCGTTCCCCTTCCCCACTTCCCCCCTTCCGTCTCCCTTTCCCTTCCCCTTCCCCACTTCCCCTTTCCTCCGTTCCTGACTTCCTCACGATCAAAACAACCCCAGGCGCGTCCAAATCCAAGTCCAGGAGCATCGGCAATTCGGCGCCCAGAAGCAAGCAACTGCAACATCGGTGCCCGGAAGCAGCTGCTCGTGTGGTTGTGTTCGTCGAGTCAGGCGAGGAGGAGCCAACGCCGTGACAGTCGCAACGAAGCCGGGCCAGGCCGGGCCTAAGTTTTGGTGGCCATGCCCGGTACCCGGCCCGACAATATTATCGGGCCGGACTGGCCGGCCCGATACCCACCTCTACATGAGATTAACTTGGTTTCCGGAGCCAAGCCACTCGCTATGGTCCCCTACAGAATGGGACCGGCCGAACTGAAGGAACTGCAAAAGCAGCTTGATGACATACTTGAGTCTGTGATCATCTGTCCCTCTAAGGCACCATTTGGAGCCCATGTATTGTTCCAGACGAAGCATGATGGCTTCAAGAGACTCTGTGTGGACTACCGTGCTTTGAACAAAGTTACGGTGAAGAACAAGTATCTGTTGCCTTTGATTGTGGACTTGTTCGACCACTTGGGCAAGTTAGGATCTTTTCAAAGCTAGACCTTCGTTCTGGCTACTGACATGTCAAAATCGTAGAAGACGATGAAATGAAGACAACTTGTGTCACCCGTTATGGAGTGTATGAGTTTCTAGTCATGCCATTCGGGTTGACGAATGCCACTGCGACTTTCTCAACCCTCATGAACAAGATATTCTACTCATACCTTGACAAGTTTGTGAGAGTATACATTGATGACATTGTGGTCTTTAACAGCAACCTAGATGAGCACGTTGGTCACTTGAAGATGGTATTCCAGGTACTCAAAGAAAACGATCTCTGTGTGAAGAAGGAAAAATGTCTCTTTGGCCAAAGAGAGATCAATTTCTTTGGCCATATTGTAGGATATGGCCAGCTACAAATGGATCCAGAGAAAGTGAAGGCTGTCCAAGACTGAAAGCCGCCCTCAAATGTGTCTGAATTGCAGTCCTTTATTGGGTTGGTCAATTACTATCGACGGTTCATCACAGGGTATTCATTGATAGCGGTGCCCCTCACTGACCTACTTAAAAAGAATATATTCTGGATTTGAACTCAATCTGCCCAAGATGCCTTTAAAGGCCTGAAACGTGCCCTTATACAAGAGCCTGTTCTCAGGTTGCCAGATCACTCAAAGCCCTTTGAAGTACACACAAACGCTTCAGATTTTTCCATCGGTGGGGTAATAATGCAGGATGGTCATCCGATCGCATATGAGAGCCGAAAGCTGAAGGATCCTGAGAAGCGGTACACGCTGCATGAACGGGAAATGACTGTCATTGTGCATTGCTTGCACATATGGAGGCACTACCTACTGGGGGCATAGTTCATCGTCAACACGGTTAATGTAGCCACAAACTACTTCAACACCCAGAAGAAGTTAACTTCGAAGCAGGTTGGTTGGCAGAAATTCTTGGCAGAGTTTGATTTTGCTTTGGAATACAAGGTTGGTAAGACCAACGTGGTAGCAGATGCGTTGAGTTGAAAGGCAGAACTTGCTATCTCTCGAGCAGGGACCTCCGAAGCCCAATTGGAGGGTGTGCTCTTTGAGCGGGTTCGTGAAGGAATGCATCAAGACTCATCGGACCAACACTTGGTTGCCTTTGCCGAAGAAGGAAAGACTCGAAGATTCTGGCTACGAGATGGATTACTCCTCACCAAGGGCAGACGCGTTTTCGTGCCAAAGTGGGGTAATCTTCGGCGAGAGCTAACAAAGGAGTGCCACAATACGCTTTGGGCTGGCCATCTAGGCCAGGAGCGGACTCTGGCCCTTCTCAAATGAGGGTATTATTGACCCTAGATGCGCGACAATGTGGAAACGTATGTGAAGACTTGCCTTATCTGCCAGTAGGACAGGGAGAGTAACCAGAAGCCTGCTGGCCTGCTTGAGCCTCTTCCTATTTCAGAGCATCTGTGGGAGAGCATCTCCATGGACTTCATTGTAAGTCTAACCAGAGTTGAGAGCTACAGTTCTATCCTCGTTGTTGTGGATAAATTTTCTAAGTATGCCACGTTCATTCCAACTACGAAGGAGAGTCCAGTGGAGAAGATGACAGAGATGTTTGCGAAAAACATCGTAAAGTACTGGGGCGTGCCGAAGAGTATTGTGAGCGATCGCGATGTTCACTTCACAGACAAGTTTTGGCGTGAAGTGTTTCGGTTGTTTGGCTCAGACTTGTTGTTTTTCACAAGCTTCCACATGTAGACTGATGGTCGTAAAGTATTGAAGAGTATTGTGAGCGATCGCGATGCTCGCTTCACAAGCAAATTTTGGCGTGAAGTGTTTCGGTGGCTCAAACTTGTTGTTCTTCACAAGCTTCCACCCGTAGACTGATGGTCAGGCCAAACACATTAATGCCTTGTTGGAACAGTACCTGCGGCACTTTGTCAGCGCCAACCAGAAAAACTGGGTAAAGCTGCTCGATGTTGTCCAATTCTGTTACAATTTGTAGAAGAGCAAGTCTTCAGGCTACAACCCTTTTGAAGTAGCCACATGACAACAATCGTTGATGTCTCAGACTCTTGTTGCCCAAGAGAAGGGAAGACCCAGCTTCGCATACCAGTTAGTCAGAGACTGGCAAGAATAGATAGAAATAACTAAGGCATTCTTGCACAAGGCTGCCAAAAAGATGAAAAATGGGCTGACAAGAATCGGAGACCTGTCGAGTTTCGAGTGGGAGACCAAGTTTTTGTCAAACTATACCTAGACCGCTCGGGTATCTTCCGTGGATGACACCGATTACTGATTTGGAAATATGAATGGTCATTTACTGAGGTCAAGAGGATTATGATGCTAGCATACAAGTTAGACCTGTCACTAGACTTCAAGGTGTATTCTGTGTTTCACGTCTGCAATCGTAAGTCCTTCTATGCCAACGATGAAGACCCGGAGAGAAGCCTGCCGCAACGAGAGCCAATTTTGCAACGAACCCCTTCGACACGGTGAGCTACCGACCGACAGTTAGACCAGTTCGACACAAAGTCAACTACCTTGGGAAACCGAAGCGATACTTGGTCAAGTGGTTAGATGAAGATCAGCCAACATGGGAGTATGCTTTTCGTTTAAAGCAATGTCATCAAGAGGAAGTCAAGATCTACCAGGAAGCTGCTAGCGCCGAGGATGGTGCTTGATTTGAAGGGGGGAGCCTGTTCCCTTGTGTCGTGTCTGTACAATCATTCTTTGCTTTCATTGTACTTGCTTTGTTTTTGTTGAATCTTCGTGTAAGCTCGAGTGTTCACCTGTGTCAAAGCACCCTCTCAAAACTCGCCCCAAGTGTAAGATTGAGATTTCTTCTTTTGGATGGTCGGCATGAGAATTCTGTAAGCGACTTTGACCATTCTTTGTAAGTAAAATGTAAAACTTGTTTGCTTTCCCTCGTGATGTACTCAACTGTCTAAGTGAATATATTGCGAGTTTTTCTTCCACTCTTTGCATATTTTGTCTTGAGTTTTCAGAAAGGCGTTCAAGTGAACTGCGCCCACTTGAACAAGGTGAATACTTGCGACGTACTAGTAAGAGTTTGCCGCGCCGCATGGTCTGGAGGAGTCGGACCGTGACACCAACCTATATCAACTCAATTTAACAACCTTACCTTTTGTTTGTCAAGCTCTCTCATCTCCTGACATCACTTGATGTAATTTTAAAAATCAAAGGAAGTCAGAATAGATAGATCAATAGGCTAGAGTTGTTAAGATGGGTAGTTGTCAATATTTTATCTTTCTATCCATACATATGTTTAATTAAATTATATAAAAGTAAGCTGACTCTTGTATTTTTCACTTATTACTTCAAAAGAGAAGAAAAACGACAATGTGTCTTCTAATGGCACACAATGTATTAGCAAGTAGAGGTCATTTGCAAGTCACCAGTAGAGAACCCCACCACTCACATGAAAGGCCGAAGGCCCCTCCTTTTTATTTCTTCGAAAGTTTAGAGCTGCATCAGGATCAGATATTCCTTTTAATTTGAGAGTAGCGTCTGTGATCGTTTCTCATTCAGAAGAATAACACCCATGGTTGTCGATCACACTACATCCAATCTCACGGCCTGCCAACTTGACCAACTATGCTACACCCCTTAGGATAAGTAGAGACATGGCTGTGGTCCAGCACAGAGGTGCAAGTTCTGTCCGATCCGATTCACTGTGGTAATTAATCTATAACCCGGTTCCGACCGTTCCGAGACGTATATGAACCCGTATGGAGTTTTTAAAGTTTTTTTTTTTCGCGCGGGAGTTTCACCGTAAAGGGCGAGGCGCTTACCCGCACTTTTCTGAAGAAGCAATGGCGTCCGAGAGTTCCGCGGAGCCCGCCACGAAGGCGGAGGTCTGTTGGCGGCAGGACGTCGACGAGAAACTCCACCGCCTTCATTCTCTTCAGTTCGGATCTGATCTGGCCGCCGATCGAGGTGATCACGTCACGGCACGGATCTTCGCTCTACGTCTTGTTGGTTTCTTGGATTCCCACTCGAAAACCCCAACAGATGACGCGTTAATCCATCCCATTCGCAGGGAGGTTCTCTCCAGGATCAACTCCTCCCGCCGATCACTTGCTCCTGAGTCCGATCGGTATGATGAACTTCCGTCCTTACTTCTGTAATTTGCGGCGTTTTCTTTCGTGATCTGCAGGTTTTCTAGCTGAGTAAATGAGGATCGCTCTTGGATGACTGTGTGTAATTGATTTCGGCGGCTGCATGTATCGCTTTGTGCTTCAATCGATGTCTCTGTTGGATTTATGGAGTTCTGGGATTCGTTACGTAATGTGTTCGTCAATATTTGCGAAGCTACAGTTTAGGGTTCTATACCTCGGTCTTCCTGTTGCCATTTCAAAATCAGTTGTGTTCGCGCGCGTGCGCTCATGCCTGCATAGTCGTCCGTGCATGCATGCACCTGAAAGTATGAGATCATGAGAAGCAATGTGGGTCGATTAATATGATTGAATGACTTATCATTTCAAAAATAGCCTTCTAAAACGGTTAATTGTAGTTTTAACACACACTATCTCTCTGTCTCACGCACACCTATAAACATGGACAGTTGAATCAGGCCCTCGGATCCATTAGTCAAGATACTCTTGATGAAGGCACTCTCAGATGCTCCCTCCTTCTGGACGGAAGTTTGTCCTCACAACCAAAAATTTCTTGAAGTTCCTGCCTGCAGCAAATATTTGCTTTAGAAGTTGAAATTTTTTGGGACGCTTAATCCTTCAGCTGTTTTTGGTTCTATATCTTTTTGATAATGGCGGACTTGCTGCTTACTGGCAATACAGTTTCTAAAGTACATATTATTGTGATGTTTATAGTCAAGCATTTGAGCAGGCAAGGAGGAAACAAGGTTCTATTTTTGTCAAGAAATGTGAAGTGGACATGGAGAAGGTCATGAAATCAAAGTATTTTGAACGTTATTATCTTCGATCTGGTAACAGTGTTTGTAGTGCACAGGTAGGAACTATCCTTTTGGACACGTTTGTGTTCAGATGTTACATTAGCATATTCAGAATCTTACTTGTTCAGATGCATTTTAGGTATCCAAGTCACTGCGGGAGCCAAGTTACGGTGGCCTTTATTATTTAAGTACTCAAAAGGAGAAACCATCAGTTCAGACTGGCCATCAAGATAAGCAAAGCAATGAGAAGGTTGTGAAGGCGACAAAGGTTCTTGCACAAGCAAAATTGACATCTCTATATTGCAACAAAACCTTTAATCCAAGCAGCACTTCTTATAGGAAACTTGTGAAGTCTGATTGCAATAGTCCAAGTGAGCCCATATATCTGGAGAAGACAAATTCAAATGATTTGGATTGTCTAAAGGCCAATGGACCATCTTCACCTTTGCAAGATGGTGATTTAGACAGGTTGAATGGAAAAGTGTTGGGGACAAAACGACAGCACACAGAAGTCATAAAACCTATTCCTGAAAATACAAGGTCTCCACCAGATATTAGCAGTACGAACCCTGATTGTGGTAATGGTGGATTTGTCACTGCAAAGATGAAGCTGGTACTAGCCGTTTCTAATTCTTGATGTTACTACTTTTTCTAGCATGGTTTGCTTACTTTCTCATTGAATATTATCTTCCTCTTCTTTTTCTATTACATATAGTAAATAGCACTGGCATAAATGCTACTTAACAGCTACTAGTACTGCTAGAAACAAGTATAAACTTTTGACTTTTACCCATGACAGTAGGGCACCATTTGGGAAAATATTGTTAAATCATTTGTTGACATATTTTTCTGATTGTGATGTAATTGGAAGTTGTTTCTAAATCATGTCATTATAGGTAACTGTTGTTTATCACCTGACATAGGACAACCATGGTATGAAGCCCATGTGAGCAATTCAAGCTTCTATATGTATACTGGTGGCAAGGAATGCTTCAGGTGTTTTACCAGTCACAGATCATCCAATGAGTGGTTAATGGTTTCTTGTTGTCTGGGAGTTGGGGGAAGGCAGGGGTTTTTTCTTGACCTAGTTGGAAAGAAAAGGAAAAGCTTATAAGCAACCTTTCAATATCCTTAAGCTTATCTGCTCATGCCGATTATGTGGTACATAAATGTGATTGAGCTGCTTTGTGTCCTAAACTAGATTGAATACCCTTACTCTATGTACAATCTAGGAAAGGGATCTATATTTTATTCCACTGTGGTTTTATATATCTATTTCTTGGTACTTACCAATAATGATTTCAATCTTGTAGGTGATGGACTCAAAGCAAAAGGGTTCATTGACATGTTCACCGGGTGTTTCTTCTTCTTCACCATCAAATTTTGCAAATGAAAATCATTACATGACAAAAAATGATGTCCGGCCATATGGTGGAAGATCTGTCATGATACCACGGCGTGGTGTGCGTGGCAATTTTATTCCTCCTGTAAGATCTAATGGGACCACAGCAGGTGCTGTGTCTGGTTCACGGGTTCCTTGTAAAAATGATGATACACTTGAAGATTCAACGAGGAGATGGTTTGTACCTTGTCATATGATTCTGGTATTGTGGATTATTTTGTGATTGTGAATAGTATCTCTTGATTATTTTTTCGCAGGATTGCAGCATAAGCATGTAGCATGTGCATGCCCATGTGTGTCTGTTTTTATCTAGACATATGCATAGTTACAATAGGGAGCATCACAACTTTTAAGTTTAAATCAATCATATGCCACAAATAAATATGCAATTACAATTAACAATATACATATGTTCATAAAGTATTCTCAAGTTGCAAGTTTTAGTTTGCTGAAGTTACCCCTTTGTAACAGTGGTTGGTTTTACTCAGGGAAATAGCATATATTATTGACACTTTCTTTATGTCTTGATTCACACTTATAATAAATTTCCGAGCCAATTGAGTTTCATGTTCCTCAAAAACACATGGTTCAAGCTTTGAAACTGCTGGAGCTACTTTTGATCACTTTGTGCATGAAGAAAAATGATTGCCTCGTGCTATGGGCCTATCAGGCACGAGCTATGGATTCCATAAGTTCATTCCATGATATAGATTAAGCAAGTAGGAGGAGTAATTTCAAAAGCATATAGAGATGAACAAATATAAGCAAAATGAGTTAACATACAGTGGAGATTAACTCTTTATAAGATTATTTTTTTTTAAAATATTCTTGTGTGAGAAAAAATATAAGAAAATGAATAGATTGGGTTAATATCTTGTATTTATGTCAGTGGAAACTAACTTTATATAAGGGTTCCAAGAAAAATGTTACTGTTATCGAAACAAGTGGTTCCTGGAATTGAATTCTGTTCCCGGAATGTTTCTTTTATTTCAACATATATATCCATTTACTGTGGTCATTTTAATTTTTACCACATTACTTTCCTTTATATTATCCTATTACCTCTGGATCCAAAGGTTTTGCAAGGAAAATTTCATAATTTTTAAACTTTCAGATTTGTTATGAATGATGGGTCCTCCAGAATGTCTAAAAGCTGAAAGCATCTTTTGGGAAACCAATTTAAAAGCATGTGGGAACTCTCACCATGAAAAAGAAAAGGGCCTGTGAGCAGCCTGAAGCAACCCTGGCTTAGCAGGTTTGTAACAAGGTCATAAGAAGTGATTAAGACAATATACTTAGAGTGACAATGCCCCTTTCATCTATTTAGATTTTGGATCAGCATGCAGTGAAGAAATTTGTGGGGCAGTGAAAGAAATTTAGCTAATTGTGAGGCCTGCAAAAGCAGATATTTTAGTTTCTCACAGCCGCTGGTCTGTTTTCTGCATGATACTGCTTCCTTCAGTTAACAAGCATATTTGAGGCTGAAACTTGAAGATATTTGGATTTTTACCGTGCTTATGCCTATCACTGATTGGATTAGTTTTTGTTTCAAACTTTTAATAGCTACATGATCTCAACTGGCTTTTATAGTACTCATCTAGGTGCTTTCTAGACCTGAATCAAGTTTCTTATTATGCCAATTTTGCTTCTGGTCTGACACCCATCTTTCCTTTAAACTTTGGAAACTAACCCCAAACTTTGCTATGCTTGATTGTGCCTTTTGTTGTTTGCATTTGGTTTTCATGTGGCTCTCTGACCTTACATGCTACCAATAATCTTTCCATGTGTAACCTTTGTATGATTTGCAATCAAGTACTCATATTAGGTGCAGTTATGTCACAGTGGCGGAGCCTCATTTAGGTCAGTTGGCCCACCCTGGCCTGCTAAAATTCAACTGAGAGGACTTATCCAATATATGGGCTGTCCTTTTGACTCAGGCTATGGGCTGTCCTCTTGAATCAGGCTGATGCGCTTCTGAACCATATGTATTCATGCAATTGCATCAAAATTTTGCAAAGCATAAAACCTTCAACCTGGAGACTCTAAAATCTCCAAAATCTCTCTCCCTTTTCTTGACATAAATCCATGATGCAGTCTCTCTCCTTCAGGTTTTGCCCATGACTGTTTGGCATTTGTTTCACGTTTGCACTAAAGCTGTGAATCATAGTGACGTGAAGCTAACGGTGCTGAGTGTTACAGCTTGAATAGAAAAATTACTATTTTCTAATAACAAGTTTTGAAAATAAATTTATCTTTTTCTAAATTCCATATGAAATTATTTGCGCATGAATTATCTTTTTGCAGGATTACCAGTTTTTTTCGTTTCTGGATATGTCCCTTTATTCATGTTTGTTTTTTTTATAGTTTCTCATGTTTTCCTCTTTTTCTTTTGTTCTAATTTTTATTTGTATTTTAATCTTTTATCAATTACATATGTTATTAATTATTAGAGTTTTTCTCTTACAGTGCTTTACTGCCTCCCTGACTTAAATTTCTGGCTTCACCATGAATCATGATATGCCTAGCTGAGGCTTTTGATACCAGCATGTGATTACATTGCTTGCAGTAACTTTGTTCTGTATGTTGCTCCAAGCACTTTTCCTTTTCCCCTTTTGGTTTCTGGCTCACAAGTTGGCTTAACTTTAACTCTGTTCACATGTTTGAATGGCATGAGCTCAGGGCAGTCAAACTTTAACATTTAGTTGTTTTGCCAATTTTTACTTATTGCAGTTTAGAAATGCTATGTGGACCTGATGGAGAACTCCCAGACAAGCTAAGAAATTTAGAACCACGGCTTATTGAGCATGTTAGCAACGAAATAATGGATAAGGATCCCAATGTTCGTTGGAGTGATATTGGTAAGATATAACATAGTTTTGTTGGACAAAACAAATTTTGTTCTGTTATCTGTTTCAGAACCATTGGATCCTTTCATGATGCTGTACTAAACAGTTTTCTCATTATGAAGCTGGCCTAGAGCATGCAAAAAAGTGTGTGACTGAGATGGTCATATGGCCTTTATTACGTCCTGATATATTTCGGGGTTGCCGTTCACCAGGAAGAGGCCTTCTCCTATTTGGTCCTCCTGTAAGTCTTTTTAGTAACATTTGACGTTCTCATCCTTGAGCTATATACTATATACTTCTTTTTTCTTAGGGTACAGGGAAAACAATGATAGGGAAAGCTATAGCTGGAGAGGCCAAAGCAACCTTTTTCTACATATCTGCCAGTTCATTGACAAGCAAATGGGTAGGCCGATGTTATTTATCATTTCTGCTTCTTTCTCTACAAGTTGTAGTTCATATTTATCAACCTTGCTTGCTTTCAAATGCTAAAACTATCATCTTATCAGTGAGATTACTAAAGATGAATTCTTGTAAATTCCAGTTGATGTATCTGTTAGACGATATGTGTTATCGGGATCCGGGTCCATTTCTGGACCCGGTTCCATGGGGCGCGGGTACCGAGAGTGGCTCGGTACCCTAGGCGGCAGTCCTTCTCTCCCTTATATATTATCACTTAAGTGTACTTGTTGAGTTTTAAGTGAAATTGATTTTCTCTCTCCTAGGGTTGCGGTTTGCCCCAAGGTTAGAGCTTCTCCGTGGTTTTTCACCTCTTCACGAGGTTTTCCACGTATATCGTGTGTTTCTTTTTCTCTCTTCGTGTGTTGCTTGTTTCTACATGGTATCAGAGCCACCACGAAGGTGAAATCGTTGCCGTTTGTCGCGTATCGTTGGCCGTTGGAGTTTCTGCCCACCTGTTTTTTTTCCTCTGCGCCGCCGCCGCCGTTGAGCCTCCGCCGTCGCCTGTTGCGCCGCCGCCGCCGTCGCCGGTTGCGCCGCCGCCGCCGCCGTCGCCGTCGCCGGTTCCGCCACCGCCGCCGTCGCCGGTTCCGCCACCGCCGCCGTCGCCGTCGCCGCCGCCGGTTCTGCCACCGCCGCCGTCGCCGCCGCCGGTTCCGCCACCGCCGCCGTCGCCTTCGTCTCCTTGCGCCGCTGGCTGTTGCGTCGCAAGTGCCGCTGCCGTTTCACCGTACGTGATCTTTGGTAGTCTGCCTCCGCCGCCGCCCGTCCGTTGCCTAGTGTTGCGCATCGTCGCCGTGAGGCGTTCGCCGGTGTCTCCCTCGCCGCTGCCTCTTCTCTTTCTGCTGTCGGTGCAGGCTGTGGTGTCTCCCTTTGTTCTTGTAATGGCGGAAGAGACCACACCTAAAACGGATGTGGCCCTTGACGCAGGTAACGCCTCCAAAAGCGAGAACCTGCCGGTCCAAGTAACGTCGATTCGTCTGACTAAAGACAACTACCTCTCCTGGTCTGCTGTCCTCGAGATTGGAATAACGAGCCGCGGTCGTCGTTCTTATATTACCGGTGCCTGGCCTGAGCCAAGCAAAACCGACCCTCAATGGGAAGCCTGGGCGTTGGAAGACAGCCAGGTGAAAGTCTGGATTATTAGCTCGGTGTCCGCTGATATTCAACCTCTGATTTTACGGAAGCCGACTTCGTTTGAGATGTGGAATGTTCTTGCGCGGATGTATGGCCGCAAGAAACGGGTTCTGCGTACGTACCAGATCAAACGCAGTATATATGCCCTGAAACAGGGTGACTTGTCTGTTGCCTCCTACTTTGCAGCCCTGAAGACGAAGTGGGAGGAACTAGATTATCATGTGGAAAATAATTGGGATTGTGGTTCTGATCATGCCCGGCACTGGGAGATGGAATGGATGGACCGTACTTTTCTTTTCCTTGGAGGCCTGCGTGATGAATTTGAATCCATTCGGAGTCAAATTCTTAACTGTGATGAGGTTCCGGGCATTGAAGATGTGTATGCCCGTGTGGAGTCCGAAGAACAACGGCGCCAGATTATGCAGATTGATCCTAGCC
>JAANDH010000887.1:0-20123 GCA_011799765.1 Nymphaea thermarum
ACAATATGCAATGCTGTCTACCTTAGGATAAACCAATGGGCAAATGCAATCACAATACCTGCAATCCAGAGGAATATTTCGAACCAGGAGACTTCCATTACTACTTTCTTTTCGGCCGCCATACCTCCCTCTAGGAGGAGGACTTCTTCCTCTTCCACCATATCCCCTTCTTGGAGGGCTATAGTAGGGACTGTACCTCCTCATAGTAGCACTGCAAGAAGATGTCTCAATACATAAAGGGGAATAATCAGTAATAACTCTACACGGGACACTTATCATTTTTGGATGTTGGATCAAAGACACAGATTGCACCCATGACCCAAGAGCACAAAAGTAAATGAAAACGAAAAACTAAGACAAGAAAACGAGAAAATTGCGTTGCCTAACAAAGCGAACAAAGGAGGAAGGAGCTAATCCACGATTCCCGATTAATCGTGGATTCCGACGACAAACCGGAAACATCAATACCCACTTAAAATTTGACACTGCCACCAGCTTTGCAAAAATGACTAGAAGTAAAAGGATAGGGTTTCTATCTCCAGAGGAAACAGAATGGTTGTAAAAAGCGAAAGGAGGAGAAACCCCAAAACCAGCCAAAGATTTGGCGGAGTAATGGGTTATCGTCAAACAACCGAAGATAGTGCTACAAAAATCAGACATTCATAGAGAAACGCCCATATCCCAACAAAAATCAGCCCCAATTCCTGGTAGCAAGAAGCATGTATGTACAAGAAAACCCTAAACAACAAAAACGAAAGAGACGAGGAAGCAAGATCGAAGCAAAAGAAGAAATCCATACCCTGCCAAATGAGTAACAGAGATACGCAGAAAGCCTGTGCGCGCGTGCGAGAGAGAGAGGAGGTAGGGATTAGGGTTTCGAGACAGCGGTGGAGAGACGGAGCCGAAGAAGAAGAATACGAACGGAGACCCGTGGGCTTTATTTATAGTAATGGGAAAGTCGCCGGAACGACCCGGTTGTATCGCATTTATTAAGTCCGTTCGTATCGGATTTATTGAACCCGTTTTGTATCGGATCATGTATTCGACATCCGAATAAAAAAAACAGGACAAGTTTAACATTGGAGTGAGATTCGTATCGACTCGATCTCAGCACGGACAGGGTCCGGTTTTTACTTGTTTTGTCAATTTGCGCCGGTACGTTGCAAGCCGGGGCTTGATTATGAAATTTCATGAATTCACAAGTGTTAATACTATATTAACCCCTTCTTAGAATCGAACTAAAAAATCAGTTATGCACATTCCACAGAAATAAAAAAATCAGAAATACATAACGCCTTAACTAAATAAATAATAAAATTATATATATATATACATATATATAATAATGACGTTTGACAGAATTGAGCATCCACACAGGGAGGTGGATGAACTAGTCTAGGCAAGTTAACTTGAGTTCGATTCGAACCCGTTCAAGATGAACTGAAAAGTCGAACTTATAAATGTTAAACTCAAGTCAGCATGATTAATCTAAAGGATATAAAAAACAAGAAAAGAGATGAAGTCAAATGAAAAGTTTACAAATTAGCTCTAACAGGAACTCAGTCTATCGAGGATTCGAGGGCTGATCTTGGACTTGAGCTAGAACGGAGCATTATAGGAGTCGCGTCAAGTCGACCGAGATCCGCTCAGCTCATGTACAGCACTACCCTGTCTGCCTCTTTGATATAAGGCAGGGGAGGGCCTCTGCCCCCCTGCCCTCTCCAGCAGGGGGAGAGATAGAGAGAGAGAGCTAGAACCCATTTTCACAAGACCGAAACTTCTGCGATAGATGGCGCACAGAAGTTTCGGTCTACCTTGTTTCACAGAGAGAGAGTGAGAGATCCCATTCTTCACAACCGAAATTTCTGTGATAGGTAACGTGCAGGGCGGTCCACCTTGTTTTTGAGAATACAGATAACAGAGGCGAGAAGCAGACGTGCCTTGTAGTCATCTGGAAGACCATCAATGGCTATACCCGAGGGCAATCGAGTTGGCTTTCAGTGAAAGAACCATGTTTGACTCGGACACGATCTCTGCTTTCGTCTTTCAAATGAAGAAGATTCCCCAACAAACGTGACAGAGGAGAACCATAAAAACCAGAAAGACCAAAAAAGAAGAATTCAAGCAACAAAGAAACACATTTAGCTCAGCGACGTTACTCACCAGAAACAGCACTCGGTGCAGAAGCTTCAAAATGACCAATCAACGGTATAGCATCTAAGACGAGCTGAAAGGATGGAAATTACCGGAGTACACGAGGAACTTCGTAAGAATGGGAGGATCTTACACAGCTTAGATCAACAAAGTTTTCGAGTGACCAACACAGAAACATAGCAAGTATGCATGTACATAACAGGTAACGCTTCAAGTTTCCCTCTAGATCAGTAGGATCTGACTGGCTTACTAAATTCAGTATTGGATTCCAGTAACCTTATGTCCTTGCATCTGGTGAATGGATATAGGTTCGCCATTGCCCAGAGACCCCAGCACAAGCTTTCCTTTGTACTATTGGTGCGCAGGAAAAGGTGAGGGAAGGTGGTGGCGGCGGGTTGGGTGGGGGAGGTAGGAAGGGATAGAGAGAGTGTGTGTGTGAGAGAGAGAGAGAGAGAGAGATAGAAAGAGAGGGCAAAAATTTTTAAAAAAATTCTAGAACCATGACAATAAGGCACTTATAATACATTTGAAGGACAAAAGCTGCATTCATGAAATGAATTTACAAATGTACCCGGAAAAACATATTTACATCACCCTTCCAATGCATCACCACGAATGATGGACGGGATATTGATCTTTCAGTTCAATCCTGGAAGAAAGAGAGATGACAATGATGGGCATTCCATGGTCTATCTGCCGCTTGCCAAGAAATTGGAGCTCGAGTCAACCCTTTCTTTTCCCTTCAATCAACCCCGTTCAAAGAATATCAATGAATACTGCTGTGCGTAAGATTCCTAACCTCCCTCCTGTTTTTTAGGAACACTCAACCCCTTATTTTCCTTATTCCTCAGGTGAATTAATTTCTCCTTAAAGTCAAAAATTCGCTTCGAGTTGCTGCGAATCTTCTCCAATCCAGTCACAGCAGAGGATAGAGATTTATCAACTGCTTCTTGGCTTCCAATATCAGCAATTTCAATGATCTCATTTAGGGACTCAACCACCTCACTCATCTTCGGCCGACACCGTGGCTGCCTCATCAGACATCTATTAGCAAGAGCAATTACTTTCTGCACGGATTTTAAACAGTACTGCCCCTCAAGTCTTGGATCCATTATGACTCGAAATCTTTTGGGATCTGATGCATATGGTCTAACCCATTCCAAAAGTTTCTGCTCACTTCTTGGCCGATTTTTGTCCACTGACCGCCTGCCAGTCATAAGTTCATAGAGAACTACTCCATAGCTCCAGACATCACTCTTTGCAGTCAATCTCCCAGTCTGGACATACTCTGGAGCGGCGTAGCCAATGGTGCCAACAACCTGCTTCAAAAGTGGAGGCATAAGAATGGACAACAAAAACTGCCTGTGCACAGGACATGTATTACATGAGTGGATGAATGGCTTTGGCATAACAAAATTCATTTAGACAGCACCAAAAGACAATGAGATGCACGTGTTTGTGCGTGTCGAATTTGGAGCAACAACTCCTTCAGGTCTTTGCGTGGACCCATGTGAAATAACATCTGACCATATTTTCCTAGAGATTACCACTAGCTGTCTCTTCTAATATTCACAAGCAGTGGAAAATGAGAAGATGATAGGCTACTAAAAACCGTTGAAGTCACCCACTATTTCTGCTACAAGCAATGCAAGCAAAAAATTGTGGAACAAAATCCCAAATTCCATATTCACAAGCTGAAAGAACTATAGCCATTTGTTTGTTCAGAAACCAATTAAATACATACAGCGGTAGAAATGTGACTAAAACCTTCAGCCGGTCCCTCCCTTGCTAGACCAAAATCTGAGAGCTTTGCATTGAAGTTGCTATCCAGAAGGATGTTTGATGCTTTGAAATCTCGAAAAATTAGCTGCACCGAAGGTAGAAATATTGTAAGCCTATAGTTTATCAATGGGAACAAAAAAGAAGAAGAGAAAAGCACATAAGATCAAAACAAACTGACATAAAAGTTCCCAAGCATAAGCAGCAATAAGGTGGGAAAATAAAATTTCAAAAGCTGAGATGAACTTAAGAGATACTAACCCTAATTTATTTTTCCAAAGGAACCTGCATTTACAGTATAAACTTATGAATAGCATGTTGGTGACTCGTAAAAGGTGCAAATGGTTTTAGAAAACAATACTTGCTTTGAAGTTGGTGGCAAAAGTCGATGCCTTTTTCTTGTAGTTACTTAATCTAGGAATTCAAACAACCTGTTCCAAATGGTTTGCTGAATGAATGGTATAACAGAAATTCTGAGAGAACAAGCAAAAATGTATAAGCATTAAGCAACAACTTTCAATCTGACATAAAGCAATTGGCATGTTCCTAAAATAGAAAGTAGTTACAAAGATGGGGTCTCAACCATGCAACGCAGAAATTTTGTTGCACATTCACCTCAAAATTCAGATAGCCTTCCTCCCATCCCAGGTATTATTAGTCAAAGATTATTCACTATAACTAATTATGTTTTATAGGATAAATATATCTAAAATTTACTAACAAGAACTCAAGAAGGTGTCATGACTAGGAGAAGACAAGGCCACTGCCAAAGATACCTTAGGAACTAAGTTTCTTCAACAAGCTAAAGATCAGTATCTAAGCTGAACTACCAAAAGAATGATTAAAATGCTTTGCTTGTTCCTAACCTGAAAATGCATAGTGATCAATAACCCGTGATAGTTCCCATAAGGGAAATAGGTGAGTGAGTTACCAACTGCCAATAAGCCTCAAATACATGATCAAGGATGCACTACCTGAAATTCCATTTCCTCATGTAGATATGCTAAACCACGAGCAGCATCCTGGGCAATTCTCAATCTAAGAACCCATGGAAGAGGCTCTGAAAATCGAGCCAGCAAATGATCCTCAAGGCTTCTGTTTGGCATAAGCTCATAAACCAAGAGCCTTTGGATCCCTCTTTCACCATCCTCAGCGCAATATCCCACTAACTTGACAAGGTTTGGGTGCTTCACCACACCAAGAAAATTGATTTCTGTCATCCACTCCTTGTGCCCCTGCATACTAAAAAAGAACTGTTAAATATGCTACAAAAAGCCACCAAATGCAGGAAAGCTTATATTGGCAAATGGAGGGAAAAAAAACCGTAAATGTGGCATCAGTTCAAGTTTTGATGTTCAATTATCTACCACTTAAACAAAACAGTCAACTTTTCATACAATGTACATACGATGAAATTGATCATGTGGTTCTAAGCTTAATAGTTAATACCATCCTATCACTCTGGGATTAAAAAACCAAAAACAAAACAAAATCCAAAAAAAGAAAAGGCCGACGCGTTCTGTGTCAGCCATTGTGGACTAGCATAACCAGTCTTGATTTCACAACAGGGTCAACTTTTGTAGGCCGATTATGTCTTAAATACCTAGGGAGGTCACTTTCAATATTTTAAAATGGAAATCATATGCTGAAAGGTTTATGCAGAGTGCAGACAACATCTGACTTTTCACGCACCTTAGATTGTCTTCTTCATAAAATAAAATGCTAAATATCTAGAATAGCCAAAAGGTAAGACCTATCTCATTCTTCTAGGGCCTTTGAAACTCTTGCCTATCAGCCACTAGAAGAAACATCCTGTTCAGATATAAATGTTGCCTATGGACGTGCTTGGAGACAAAAATACAGTAGCACAACGTCTGTACAAGAGGCAACTTTCCTAATCTTTTCCATGACCAGGCGTTTATATTACCAATGTCTCCTAAAAGAAATCTTTAAAGCTTCTAACAGTAGATCATGTAACTCCTATTGGTTCAATATCTCTCTCAAATTTAATTGCGCATACCATGTGAGAAACTGCATGCTAAGAAACAGTTTAATTAGATTTCAGAAACTCCGCAACTGGACCTGTACTTGAAGGTGGTAAATGGTATCTAATCATTGAAGAACTTCAATTATGAGAAAACAGCATGGACTTTGAGGAACCGTGGACCAAAAGTGCATGGGTTCTCCAACACGCAGGCATGCAGAAGTATTATTTCTGGATGTCTGCAGATCAGATGAGATTTATCTCATTGGACTTATTTTACAAAGACCGAAAATCTTTGCCCTGTATGCATTACCTCATGTCAGTCCTATGACTCGAAGGTTTCCCCATTGAGGGTGTGCCTCAATGAAGACCCTATCTCGGACTTAATACTAGAATGGTACCAGTTACAAACTCAAACTCAGAACAACAAATAAAGCCTAAAACCTTCGCTTACTAAAAATTCACATTGAAAAAAATTAAAGGGTAGAGAAACGGAAAGCTCGACTGTCTCTGGGGTGCCTTGAGATCAACCGGGGTGAGTATTGAGGTGATCTTCGGGTGATACAAAGTATAGCTGCAAACACGAAGCAGGCTATGGGCCGTGCTGGAGTTGGAATCGGCTAAGCTGGGCATTTGGATCAGTAAAGACTATGTCGTTACAGTCCAAGCATACATTACAAATTCATCATATTCAGCACCTTATAGAAATCAAAAGACAGGGAAGAACAGAAAAAGAAACATGCCTGCAAGCCGTTGCGATTCAATTGCTTAATGGCAACCTCCATCTTCGCGTTGGGATCATGGGTGGCGCTGACGACGCCCTTGTACACGGACCCGAACCCCCCTTCACCAATGATCAGCGCCCGACTGAACCCCTTCGTCGCCAGTTTCAGCTCCGCGAACTCGAAGACGCGGAGATCGTTCCTGCTCCTGGACAAATTCCTCCACCTGAAGTCGGAGCACGTCGATTCAAGCCCCGACGACCTTCCCTCCACATTGCTCGCATTCGACGCCCCGCCTCCGATCGACCACGCCCACGAAACTCTGACCAGGCTGCTTCCGCCGCTGACGACGGAGCCGTTGTTCCCGCAGTTCCCTGTTTCCTCCTCCGCCTCCCTCCTCTCTCCATGAGAGAAGTAGAAGCACTTCATGCTACAATAATCGACGAGTAGAGCCTCAAAACGGCAGAGACCCACGCAAGCCCCAACTCGGGAGAAGGAAGAAAAAAATGATAAGCAAGGAAACAAGACAACCCAGGATAAAGAAAGATGGTAGGGAAAATGGGGTATTGAAGAACCAGGAGAAGTTGGTTGCGGAGAAGGGTGAGCTCGTTGGCCAATGGACTATCGATTGACGCAGGAACGGAGGGAAACAATAACACAGAACAACAAGGGAAGGATAGATAGAAGAGAAACGATGGGAGAATATTGGCTCCTGGAATAATAAAAGAAGGGACGTTGGGAGTTCGTATTTTTAACAAAAAATGGAGTAGGAAAACCAGAATTGGGAGGGAGGACGGGATTTGGTGAGTTCTGTTTTGGGTTTCTTCCCAGAGATTCTTTGGTTTGTCTTGTTTCTTCCTTTTTTTCGGATGAGAGAGAGAGAGAGATGGTGTTTTTGCAGACCATTCCTGAATGTTGTAGTCGCAAGGAAACGTGATGCCATGGGACCAACACAGAGAGAGAGAGAGAGAGAGAGAGAGAGAGAGAGAGAGAGAGAGACTGCAACTGTGTCAGGGTGGCGTTTTGAGCGGTTTGATCCTTCGTACAAGAGACGATGTGAGAGAAAGAGAGGGAGGGTCTGAAGGCATCACGATCGGTCGGATCCTAGTGGATCCGAAAAAGCGGAATATGAATTTAATATGGCACCACTCGACAAAATCGATAAATAAATAATGAGCGTTTCTTGGAGCGGTTCATATGGAAGATGCTTTTAATCATTTTCCACAAGCTTAAAAGCTGTAGATATGTTTAATCTTTTTTTTTTTTGTCACAATCTAGTTGTTCGATCCTGCTTTCCCGATAAATTATATCTTTTCTGCAGATTAGTACAAGATACAAATTTTGAACTCTGATATTGCTGAAAATCTAGAGCCGTTGATCTTTCAAGTTTAGAAAAAATTATGCATGAACATCTTAAATCTGCCAAAATAAAAGTAGAGAGAGTTGGATTGAATTCAAGGGATTCCATGGCAGAGGGGACAGAGTCTGCCATTGTCAGCATCTGAGTTTGCAAGGGCCTGCTTAGATCGCTGCTTTCTCGAAAACAATTCTCGTTGGGAAATCCCCATTCTCCCTTTCCACCTGAATCCATCCCCAAGTATGAAAGTTAATCCGTTTGCTGAAAAATCAAATCTAAAGCTTGAAATCCATATGTAAATCATTGTTATTGCTGGTGAGAAAGAAGAATTCTCTCATGAAAAAATAAGGGAAAGTTGAATATAAATTGAGATAAATTGTCGCGTTCTTTTTTTTTTTTTAGCATTTCGTCCTTGGTGGAAAATGGACCGTTTGAATTTTATAAATCTCCAAAAGACAAACCAACTTGAAGAAGCCAACATTTAATATATTTCTTACTTGATGCTAGCAGTCACTGAAGAGGATATAAAAACAAACATTTTATATATTGCTTACTTAATGCTAGCAGTTACTGACGTGGGCAGATATATAAATCTAACCCACATAAAAATACTTGCAAAGGTTGATTATATATATATATATATATATATATAATGTCTCTGCTTCCAACACGATCGAAACAGTCTACCGTTTGATGGAAATACTTGTACGATAGAAATAGTCTAGAGACGACTTCTCTGCGACGACCTATCCATGATAGAAAGGATGGAAAAAAATGCCCGCCCGTAAAGCATGTAGAAAGGACTTCTGAGGTGAGGGCCCCCTAAATAACTTTCTCGCGCCATCAAATGCGTCCTTGTCAAACACCAAACGTCCAGAGGACTGATAGTTACGCACTATCATTTTCAGAAGGCAGCTGATTGCATGAAATATTTCATTTTGATGTAAAAGTTCAAGCAAAAAACCTCAATGCCCACACAAAATTAAAGAAAACAATAATTTATCAGAAATGAAATTTTTTTCCATATGTTTAATGGCCAGATGTACGTCTACCATTTTATTACCCCTTCCATGAATTGCATTATTTTAAAGAAAGAATAGTTGAACTCTTTTTTATATATATGTATATATAACTAGTAAAAACATTAGAGTTTGATTCTCATGGAGTTTGGTGATCGAATATCTGTAAAACGAGATTTGAATCAAAAGTTTGTATTTGCTGCTGGAATCAGAAACTAAGCTCATGGTCCAAATCCCTTGATTTTGTTGAAAATCATGAGTATTTATCATGCACCACCTATTAGTTAGAACTTATAAATTAGAACTGGCTTCTAAATCAATTTGGTAATTGGAACAACACCAAACTATTTTATAAATATACCATAAAGAATGAAATAGATTCATGACAACAATTTGTTATCGTTTCCATTACCAAACTTCTCTTAAATATATATAAATTTGCTTAGTAGACAAATACCAAGTTCTCGGGCTGCCACCAATTCATTTCGGATAAAAAGAACCAGTGCGACTTGGTCAAGTCACTTGCGGCTCCTGACCAACCCTCATTGGATCCACCAATTTGAAAAATATTAAAATATGAACCCTAACATAATCATCACGATAAAAAAATGTGAAAGTTGAAATGTGAGCCACTAAGAACCCTAGATCTTATATGGGAACCACTAAGGAGATAATATACGTTTATAATGGGGAGGACTTTAATAGGTAGATTTTTTATTATAACATTCCTTCTACAATTTAGAATGTTATAATATCTATCAGTTAATTATGACATTCCAATATCGCAGGTGAAATGTCATACTATGTAAGTTACCATTCTTGGTACAGTTTCACTCACAAGATAAAATTGAAAAAAAAATTGCTCAAATAAGTCAAATTCATATTGTTAAGAAAAATGGAAAATTTCAAAAAGCTTGACTATTTTTTAAAATGAGGAGCTTGAGATTATACTGGCCATAAAAAATACTATTTTTTTTTTATAAAGTTGCGGATATTCGTGACCAAGCTCGAAGTATTTTAATTTTTTGTGAAATCATTTATGAGAGCCGAACAATTCAAATTTGAAACGATCATGTGAAATTGGAATTTCTCCATGAGCCGTTTATGAAGCCATTTTTCTGGACCGATTGAACCTATTCCCACATTAAAACCTTTGGACTTTTTCATTCGTTTGAATTGGTCCGTGCCTCCATTTGAATTTTGGAGAGTTTGAAAATTCAACGTGTTCGTGCCCTTCAACTAATGTAGAATGGAAGCAAATGAAATATATTTCTCAGCCGCCCGTAGCCATTCATTGATGGAACTTGTCAGATATATATATATATATATATATATATATATATATATATATATATATATATATATATATATATATATATATATATATATAATGCAATTTTTATTTTAAAATTATATATTTATTTTTAAACAATGAGAAAATAGGCCGAGACGTTATATTTACGAGCGAACCGTCGCTTTCGAACCGGGACACATTGCTTTTGAATGAGAAGCGAGAAGCCAAATGGAGGGAAAGGGGTTGCTTCCCATATGGATCGCCAGCTAATGGTATGGGCATCAGTAACGCCCCCATGCAAGTTCACGTGAGTCTGTCGTAGTTAATGGCTGCAGACGAGGGTGCAAATGCATTAGTTTTAAACCAGACATATAGATGTTGGTGTGGGCAGTTGCCCACACCAGTTTCTCAGTTTTCTTTCATTTTTACGTAAGATTGTTTAATATTTACTTTGTTATATATGTAAGTGCCTTTTCAAGTATGAAAACCTGTGAATTCGCCACTGAATCTTGTTACTGCTCTTACCAGAATTTCCTTCTATGGATCCCGGATCTGGGTCTAAACTAGGGACACAGACCATATATATCTGGATCAAAGAGTTTAGAGACGTTGGTTGTGGTTCTGGAGAGGGCTCCAACGTGCATGGTTTACTTGAATCCATCTGATTAAGTTTGGATAGCTATAATATAGGGTTTCATCAATATCACTTGTCACATATCCTTCAGGAGTAGACAGAGCAAGGGCTGGTAGGAGTAGGAGGTCAATATTTGTTTCAAGCCCCTAGTGTGTCAAATCGTTATGCTATAAAGGTACCGATATGCAAGTTGATGGATCCAATTCAAAATTCGGATTTGGATTCGGATTGTAAAATCAGATTATTCGAATCTAAATATATGAATATTCGAAAGAACGATAAATCCGATCTTTTGACATCCCTAATGGTGGAGGCATTATCTTGAAAACTGACCCAACAGCTTAAAAATTTTGAGAGAAAAGTAGAGGCTTCGGCTTTTTTGTTAAGTGATAGAATAAAATACTCATTCTTTTCACCAAGTAAATAATGTATGGCTTGCCACTCAAACTAGCCGTCCAAATTAGATTGGTTTGATATGACCATGTTTTTAAAACACACCTATTTTTTCTGCATGAACTCCACTAGGTTCGTACGCGCTTACTAGCTTTGGGATATGGTTCTAGATTCATACACCTCTCTGCTGGGATATGGTTCTAGATTCATACACCTCTCTGCTTGGCTCATTCACCAGGTGCACAACACATGGCATTATTGCAGTTCCCCTATCCACATGTTTGAAGCCCAGCAAGAAAGTGGGTGTCTATGTCAGTCACTCCACTTGAGGCAGACCACCATGACAAGGAAAACCACCAAGCTTTTTTGTGGCGATTGGAATCCTAATTGGGAGCTGCATGTTTATCTAGTTGCTTCTTTTTTCTCTTTGTCATGTTGGGAAAGTCACTTTGTTACTTTGGGCTTGTGGCCGGGGATGCACATCATTGGAGACTTTGAAAGCCAATTCAAAGTGATCATAATTGGACATGATGTTCTTGTCTTACTAGTTCCACTTTCGGTGCTTGATTTCTAGCAATCGCTCATTTCATCAGACGTGTGTTTATTCGAGGAGCTTCTTTAGTTCCTATGCATAAATGCAACTCCGAGTGATGGTGCAAAAATAAAGAAAGAAAAAGGATCGAGTTTCTAGATAGCTGATGATAACAGGCAATTTTGGCACAAGAGATCAAGAGCAAACGCATTTAATTCACAGACTTCCAAGCAAAGTAGACAGACGAAGAGATCATGTTGCTACTTGCACTTTCATGGCACATAACCATATGAAAGGAGATCTCAGTGATCAGGCAGTGGCGATGGGATCCATTTGAATGGTCTCCACGGCCTTCAAGGCCACGAACCTTGGCTCCTTGGCGTGGAATTTCTCGCGCGCATAGAGCTTCATGTAGTCCTCGAACACGAACTTGGGGTACGTGCTCAGGCAGCTCTCCTCTTCCTTCTCCACCAGTTGGGGAGCTGGGTATATGACTGCATCGCTTCCCGGGTTGTAGAAGGAAGCGATGGACATCCTCTCTCCGTCTGTCTGCGCGATCACCCGGTGATCCACGCTCTTGTACCTTCCATTTGTGATCACCTGCCATCATAAAATTTCCCAACAGATCAATCACAAGAAGAAAGAAATATGCTCGAATCGAGTAGTCGACTGGCGTTCTATCCGTTCATAAGAACACAGAATCTGGGTGGGCTTTTACTTTTTACAGTAGTTAGTAAAGATCCACATGCCCATCAATTCTTGTGCTCCTGTAAGAAACAGTGATGAACTACTCGATTCGAGTACTCCAACATCACTTCAACTAGCTTACGTTACCTCCAGTTGGTCACCAATGTTGACGACGATGGCGTGGCGCATGGGGGGAACGTCTATCCACTCGCCGTCCTTGAGGAATTGCAGGCCGGGGACCTTGTCGTCCTGGAAGAGCAGGATGACGCCGCCGGCGTCGGTGTGAGATCGGAGACCCTTGACGAGGTCGGGGCGAGGGCAAGCCGGGTAGTTGCTGACCTTGGTGCCGAAGGTGGGTCCATTCTTGCTCCAGAACATGTTCTTTAGGTACCCCTGTTCCAGTCCAAGATTCTCACAGAAGAGGTCTAGGAGTTGCTCTGCAACCGCCTGCAGTCTCTTGGCAAAATCCTTCATGGCCACTCTGTTCAAGAAACAAAAAAGTAGCGGCCTTAAGAAGAGCCGAATGTTACATTAAAGCTAGCGCTGGGTGAAGAGAGCCGTCCTAGCTTTCTTTTCCTTCCTTGGGAAGGATGAGATCAACTGTCCATGACCAGAGGAGTATGAGATCAATATTCCATGACACCAGATGTAAATGGATTGGATATATCTAATTACTCATCAGTTTTTGAATTCATTTAACTAGTTCTAACAAAAAAACAAAAAAAGATCCCTTTGCTAACATATTGAATTTCAGCATGTAGTTTCATAATCGAGTCTTAATCAAAGTCTCCTATCTGATTGGAATTTGATAAATATCCGACCTCATTAAATATAAATGTCTGAGATCATGTTACAGTAAAATTAGAAACCAGTTTTAAAAGGTAAGAAACCTGACCCCGCAGGCTGCATCCAGATCTCATCAATGGTTTTATCAAGATTTGGTGGACTCTTACATCTCGAATTTAAAGACAGCGGAAAACATAGAAACTGGCTCACTACATTTATTTATTTTTTCTTTTGTAAGGATCAAGGGAAAGTGGGTTGATGAGTTACCTGAATTCCTGGCTGAGATTGGGGACATCAGACATGTTCGAAACGGGGAGGTGGCGCAGGAAGAAGGTGATCTCCCAATCAAGATCATGCAATGGCTGATCCCCTTCTTCTAGCTTTTTGCTGGAAGCGAACTCCTTGAACTTCTCCTCCATTCTCAACTTGTAATGCTCCTTGAACAGCCTCTGCACCTCGTCCATCAGTTCATGAGGAATGCCATGGTTCAGTACCTTCACAAAATCCAAAAGCAAAGTAATTTGATCAGCAGTATATGAATGCAGCAACCATATTTTATATGGTTCTCAACTTTAATTAACTTATTCTACTCTCTCTCTCCTTCTCTCTGATGATGATGAGTTAAAGCATCACAACAGGTAGAAGAAAATACATCTCCCTTTTATGGGTGATTATGAAATGCAGAATGAACAGAGCAAACGGTGAAAGGCAAAGAATTAGGTTCCTGCATAGCCCTCTTAAGAGGATAGTTCTTGAGCCAAAATCTACTGAGAAAAAAGTGCGGTCCCCAATGGATCATGGAGTGCTTAAATTATATACTGTTTCACAAGATCGATCCAGTTACGGAAGCTATGAATATGGCTGCTGGCCATGCAGCATTTGGATAGCTGAGAGCCTGCAGATGGACATGTATATACCTCGAAGAATCCCCAGTTCTCACAAGCATCCTTTATGAGCTCCATTGTAGTTACCCTCTCTCCCCCATTGAGCTTCCCCATGTCAACAATTGGAAATGTTTCCATCTCTCTCTCTCTCTCTCTTTCTCTCTCTCACTCTCTTGATTGTTAACTACAGCTGGTGATAACTCAGGGGTGGCGGCCCAGGTATTTATAGACTTTGGTGAGGAGAGAGAGATTGTTGGTGGCAGTTGTTATTGAAGAAAGAGATGACATCATTTTCCTACCTTGTTTTCATAAGCAGATCAGGTGAACTGTATACAACCCAACTGATATTCATGCTAAATTTCCACCACATGTCTGTGCTTGACATAGACCTGTAAGGGTCCGCCCTCCAACACCCCGATTGTGGTACCAAATGGATCAGCCACTGCTAGGTAACACCTACTTACTAAACACATCTGGTAGTTGGATTCGGTTCGGCCCCGGCAGTGTTCATGGTCATGAAGCTAGTAAATATGGTAATACGAAGATGGGCTGCTATAGCAGAGAGGGAGAGAGGGAAGTTATATTACTCGAACCTAGCGGTACTTTCAGCACATTGCCCTCCATTAGTAGCACAATAATGTGTATGTAGGTCTCACCAAGTTCATGCCATATCCCTGGTGAGCAGATGACTGTATCCTGTGCTCCCAACTAGGAAAGAGGTCAAAGAAATATATTCAAGTGAAGGATCCATGTTCAGATCCGCAAAAATGGGTTGGCGACTGAGCCGGACCAACTTCAGTAATATTAGTTATTCCTACAGTTTCACACTTGTTTGTTTCAGATCCTTTTCCCTCCTCGAACTGTTGACCTGTACTCGAAGCAAAACTCAAAGTGTCGACCTTGTCTAGGAACAGTGTTGTCTAGGTACATGTTCTGAATCGTGATCACAAACTGCAAAATATTGCACTTTCTTCAAAACAAAACGAGACAATGCATGGCGATCATGTCAATAACATTGCACATTGTATTTTTTTTTTAATCTTTGACATTTTTAGAAGAAAATTACCTTTTTGAGGGCAAAAATGAACACACTTACGATGAGATTTTGATGCCAACATTTAATTTATGTTATTACCTTTCTTTTTGTGTTCTTTTATATTTGGTTTACTTCTTGATGCATGCAATCTTTTCCTTCTCGATAACCGGTCAAATTAGTTGCAAAAACCTCTACCATAAGATTGCAGAAATAAATAGTCTATTTGGAAGGAAGCGCACGGTGACTTGCATGCATAGATCCTCAACCTTTTCTCTTATGATTCCTTTTTCTTTTCTTTCGGTTCATTCCTTGACATTTCTGCGTCCAGAATATCAGATCCAGACAATGGTCCGGCTTCTTTTGGCTCTTATAGAAGCAGCAAAATCGGTTCCACATTTGCACCAGAAAATGAAAGTCCGGCGTCATACATGCATCTTGACACGTAATGTTGCTTTATTCGAAATATGAACTATGAAGATCTATGCAGGTTCCAGCAATATAATATTCATATAAACAACAGTAAAAAAACTACCTGACATTCCAATGATCTGGCAACTTTAATGTGATATATAGAGCAACATTGCATACCCACACAAGTAAAAGGTGAAATGGAGCATCAAGCAAGAATGTTTTTACATATTAATCTCAACCCTTGGATGCATATGATTGAATAACTCATAAGTGGACATGTTCAAAGTATAAAAGATCAATTACAGTAAGTTAATTAAATGTAATATAGCCTTTATAAACATCGATCTAGCACAGTCAAATAGTCGAGACTAAGCCCTGTATTTTCATTTGTCAAAAAGTACTCTCTCTCTCTTTCTATAATATATATATATATATATATATATATATATATATATATATATATATATATATATATATATATATATATATATATATATATATATATAAGTATTGTGGACTTTAGGATAAGTTTTCGATTGAATTGATGGGTCTGTCTAGGTTCATGAACTTAACGATGCAAAGGAATAGGAGAGATGACCAAATGTTCTGAACAGTTCGGGTGCTTGAAAAGGCAAAAACACATCATCTATAATGCAAAAGACCGACGAACAAGTACAACCCCTCCTAAGGACAATAATTTCGCACCAAAAACTTGTCCTTTTCACATCCGACGCTGTATCTGACAACGGGTGCAAATGGTTTGCAGGTGCAGATTGAAGATTTTGAGTTTCTTCGGTTGCATCAGTCTCATTCAAATATGATTTTCTATATATTCAGCTATTTGAATCTGATCACATTTAGACTTCTACCCGTAACACAACTTTTACTGCTAAACAGAAGGAAAGCTTTTAAAGTGCGTGTAAGAGAAATGTGTGGACGCAGTGACGATGGGCTAGCAAGCACAAACTGGAATCAACCGACCACTTTATTGCACTTTGATGCGAATACCAAATTTGTTTGTGAAACTCTTTCTGAGGGGTGAAGTAGAAGTCCGCAGGGGCTATATGATTCTTTAGATTGGTTGCGTGGAAACCTTAGGTAGAAGGAATGAAGTCCATGAATATTCATTAGCAAAGTCTTCGTCTGCCAATACTGTAATAGGATCGTCTGCCATTACTGTAATAGGAAAAGAATGCAGAGACAGTCTACAGAACTGTACATCAAGAGGGAGCTGTACATCAAGAGGGAGCTGAAATAGGAGAGGGTAAGCCTGCAACTTCTTTAGGATCAGCAAGTATGACACGTCAATGGTTTCCATCATAATGGGAAGGAAAACCAATGAAAGTATGAGAGGATAGTAAGAGAATGTGGAAAGATCACAGGATAAGATAGACTTGAAATGGGTATTCAGAAAAGTGCTTCGGTTCTGAGGCTCAAAAACCAAGCAGGAAGAGGACAAAATGCAACTTCTTGGTCCAGGTTTCATGGCGTGCACAAACAGTAGTGCATGAATCTGAAAACAGTGAAGATGGAATTAGCACCAACGAGATCTGTAGGGGCCAAATGCTTGGGCGCTTGTGCAGGTTCAGTTTCAAATGGATTCGTCTTTTCTTTCCTTTGAGAGAGAGAGAGAGAGAGAGTCATATTCTCGCATGCAGTAGCATATAAATTTAATCCCAGGCTGTCCTGATTTGTATCTCTCTCACACTATAGATCACGACACTCTCTTTCTCTCTCTCTCTCTCTCTCTCTCTCTCTCTCCCTCTCTCTCTCTCTCTCTCTCTATCTATATATATATATATATATATATATATATATCATGACTTTTGTTCCTGATGCATGGTTTGGACAAAACAGATGCTTAATTGATGGTTCCACTACGACCACGGCATCCCATGTCTCAGCCACTCGTGCATGGCCGGTAACTTTCAAACCAACAGACAAGAGAAGAGAAGAGAAGAGAGAGAGAGAGAGATGACTGGATCCATGCCAACTACAAAATAGTGACCAGAGAACCTGTATTCGCTTTCATTTGCACTCACCTCCTTGTCTGCATTGTTCAAGATTTGAACTGTTGTACACTAAAATGGGCTCTCACCAAGAAAGTATGACGTGTAAAGCAAATCGATTCACAGATATGTTCTGGCATATCCGCCGTCTCCAAATGCATGGTGAATTTCCCCTCATGCGACATGTCAAGTCGTCACCTCCGACAGTTCTGGGGAGGATCCGTTTGCTGTTTGATAGGTCATTGTCTCACGATGTGAGTTGTTCTGAAACTATAATGGTTTCCCCGACAAATTCTTCCACGCAAGGAATTTTATATTGCAATCCTCAATCTCCTCCAAGAATTTTGGCACATATGAGTGGATCACACACCAAGTTTAAAAACTAAACAAGACCTGCCCACATGAAGTAATTGAAAAGATTCATTTTCAGTATGCGATTCAGGGCTGCTGCAAATGCGTACAAGGACAATTTTTTCTGTAAACAGGCAAACATCAAGCTGGAAATCCACAGGCTCATGCAAGAAAAAAGAAAGATGTACTCAAATCCAAATTGAATGAAACGCGTTCTTGTGTCTCTTTACATAGTTGTTTGCTGCTGGAACAGAAGGGGGGAGGTGGAAGGTCATCTCTGTACGTAAGTAAATGTGAAGGATCTTTGCAAGTTAAGAGGGAAGAAGTATGGCACAATCTATTAGGAGTCTGTCCAACGTTCAAAGGGAGGAACAACCTTGCCCTTTGACTGGGGGCTCAAAGGGCGAGCATAAACTTGGAACAATCCACGGTCAAGTTGAACTGAGTGGTTCAGAGGGATGAACAGTTCCATGGCAGCCGCATCTGCATCTGGGCACGTCTTGGTTCTGTTCATAAAGTTGCCGAATGATGCAGAAAGCTGAGAAGATCGAGACAGTACGCACCAATAGATCAGAGGGCTACCGACTATCGTTAAACAGTAGCCATTTTGGCGTGTCTTTCATTTCCTGCGTTATAGGACGTTCAATTGAATCAACCACGAGAAAGGGAGACATGCTCAGACCAGTCAGATTTTCTGCAACATCAAGGAGGTCTGCACAAAAATGGTTGGTTGATCTGAGCTCCAACTCAGTTGATCGAGGACAAAGCTACAGAAAACTAGCTTTTTTTAAAAGAAAAAAAAGAAACAAAGCTACAATATTATTTGTCTTAAAAATTTAACCATTTCCCCCCCTTTTTTTTAGAAAAACAATATTGTCATTTTAAACTTGAGAAAAAAAACCCAAAAATAATATCTGTGGCTATGATCGAGACTCAATATTTTATAGAAAATAGAACCTACCATTTTTAAAAAAATTTGACTTTGAAATTTTTTAAACTTGTAATTTTGAGTCTTCCAAATACATCCGTATAGTTTGATTCTTCAAAAAAGAACCGTAACTTAATGGCTAAAAACACATCACAATAAAACATAATATTTGTAGATGTCATATTCTAGGAATTGCATATCACGAGTGACAAAACCCATCGGGCCTCTTTAAAAAAAAAAAAAAAACTTTGGGCACTAGATTGTAGATACAAATAGATGGAGTCCGTCATTCTTTAAATCTAATTTTAATTGAATGGGTGTTTGAAAAGCGAAGGAAAAGCTTTTATCTCACATGTACCTACTTCCCCACTCACATATGCCTTCAAACTCTGTTATAAGAAGTAGTTTTCTATAAATCACAAACTTTATTAAGTGGTACCAAAATATATAAAGAAGGAAAAGGCCATGGAAACATTCTATTCGAGAAGTTGGCCTTTCCCCACATAAGCAGGTGTATGAATGTGGCTAAAAGAAAGCAAATTTTTTTTAATGGTGAAAATATATATAATAAAGGGGATATTCCTGTTCATTTGGTGATTATGAAAGCGAATTGAATTGCTTTGTCGTATAGAGTCCATCGTTGTACCAATAAATGGCGATCTGCAACATCAATATTCCAAGAACAAGATAAACTATTATTTATGACATGTGATATCCCAGGCTTTTTAAAGTTCAATAAATGAAACGAAAACTATAATCTCTGTTCAAAGTTTAGTGGGAAAGAAAATCCAAAGAAAAAAAAAATAGTTTCCTTTTTTTATCTGATAAAATATTTTCCCCTTTTTATGATTCAACTTTTTTTTTGGAAAAAAATTATAACAAAGATGCCTAATAGTTTGACTGCTGCTTAACTTTTGAAAATTCAGGAATAGATAATTAACTGTTGAGATAAAACTTGAAAAAGCAGCCTACTAAAAGAAAAACAAATTAGTTTTTCTTTTTATATAAAATGATAAAAAAAAATTCATCTTGTAGTATCTGATTTCATAAACTAAGAAGCACTACCCTTCCCTTGGTTGAAGGAAAAAAATCTTTGTCATTTTATAAGGAAAAATTATGACATGGATTTCAGGCAATCTATCTATCATCCGAAAGTGGAAATG